>VWYO01019737.1:97391-107649 GCA_013400275.1 Rhadina sibilatrix | reverse complement strand
AAAAAAAAAAAAAGAAGTGCAGATGGTTTCAGCTTTTCTGAAGAGATCACAATCTGAAATGCTCTTCAGATGCTCCTTCCTTGAATCACAATAAGCCAAAGTGCTGTCCTGCCCATTCCATAGGGACAATATCCTGCGTAGGTTCCCCATGTTCCAGCTCTGTTGTCTAAAGCACAGCACTGGTGTTTCTATCAAACCACCATCACTTATCAGCTACTAAGATGCAAAACTCTAATCACAGACAGGCAACCTGTGCACTGCTGTCCATAAAGCCCTACAGAATCCCAACGGGACCGTCTCTTCCCGAGCTGCCTGTTGCTCTGGCAGAGGCAGCCCAGCTGCTCACCAAGCACGTTGAGGCTGTAGGTTTTGCTCCTGTCCCCAGCAGCGTTGGATGCCACACAGGTGTAGCGGCCCGTGTCCAGGAGCTGCGCCTCGGAGATCTGCAGGGATCGCTCGCCGGACACCACCCTGGGATCCCCGGCCTCGGCCAGGGCCTGCCCATCCTTCAGCCACGTCACCTGTGGCACGGGGTTCCCTTGATGGAGACAGGAAAATGGCAAACGTGAGTTGGGGCAGGATAGACCAAGATTTCTGACCCGCAGGAAAATACAGTTTCAGATGTGCTTTTCATGTACGTTCAAGGAGGGAAGTTTCAGGATACGTGTTCTGAAGTCTCTGAGCCTCCTGAAGTGATATACACCTCCTCTGACATTCCACAGGCCTTTGGAGAAGAAATATCACAGCAACGTCCCTCTTGGTTCATCTCATCCAACCTTTGCAAGGAGTGCTTAGTCCTGCTCTAAGCACCACAGTTAAACCTGAGATTTAAAAATCCTGCTGAACTGAAATCCCATTTAAAACAGGCTGTGCAGCACAGTAGTGATCTGACCACAGCTTTGATGAGCAAAGGTAAATCATAAACTGTTCTTTTACCTGTCACCTCACACGTCAGGGTAACTCTGTGCTTCTCTTTCACTTTCACATCTTCCAGTGCATTTTCCCCCACAATCCCTGGAGGCACTGCAACAGGCAAGGACACAACATCAGATTCCTTGTAACACTGAAATACAACAGGCTGCCTGATGATACTGCTAGGAGGGATGAGCCCAGGAACACAGGATTAGGAGAACAAACTCACCACTGTTTGTGTCTGGTTGGACAGTAACTGCCATAAAAACCCAAGAGCAATACAGCAGATTCCCAACAAGTGGATGCTGTGCCACAGCTTGTCAGTGTTCACTACAAATACAGCCAATTCCATACGGGAATGAACCTACTACATAGGCCTAAAGGCACCTTGCTGTGGTACAAATTACATTTCTCTAGGGAAGTAGAAGATAAAACTCCTAAAATAACTGTCCCATCCCCCCAAACAGCCAAGCCAAGGCAAGGAAACTCCTACTGTATGGCTGATGTGGCTGACATGTTTCCAAATGATCCTGATCAATTCATGCTTTTGGATGAGGAGGGCAGATTATGAGGTACAGGGGAGTAGCTGTGGTGGTTAAAAGCTGTGATCAATTTTTTCTTTCAAGGTAAAGGCATTTGTAGATCAACCTAAAAGAAATTGGACCTACAAGTCAAAGTAGGCATGGAGTGTAACAGGCTGAAAAGGAGACCTATTAGAAAGCAACTCCATCTCCAGGAGATACAGGAAATTTTATAACGAAAATGTCAGAGTAAGGAGCCAGAATTATGCTTTAATAATCCTGCAAAATGCAAGCTTTCAGCCTAGATAGAAGACCTAAGAAGAAAGGAATTAAAATATATTTAGCAGCTTATTTGTGATCTAGCTTGGATGCTGGAAGCAAACATTTTATTCAAGTAAGAATCATGGAAATATGCAGAATTCACTGTCAACAGAGACAAGAATGTCACACCAGATTTCTGATAACTAATGAAGGGTTCAAACCAGACTGAAGGAAACAGATGGGGGAAAATAAAAGCATAAAGTTCAGGACTTAAGTCAGGCCAGAAGTTACTACTATTCATAAACAAAGACAGCAACTCATCACTTTGACTCCAAAATAATACAGTAAGTCGTCAACACATCTTAATTTCAAAAATATGGCAAAGCCACACCAAACCCTTTTCAAATATATAAATATTGTGCTTATTACACCAAGCTTTGTCTGCAAAATGCTGTGCCTCCTACAATAACCCAGAAAAACCCTAGCATGTCTGTGTACAGTTCTCACTGACAGTGACTGGTGAGGATTCTGTGCCACTGTCAGGCTCTATTCCAGTAACTTTCCTCTAGAAAGACAAAGAAATCACTGGGGAAAGGGAAGAGAAGACTGAACAATGGAATTTTCCACTTGAAATCAGCTTCACTGAGCATTTTTCTTCAAGGAAAACAAAGCCTATGCAATAGAAATTCCCAGAACCCTCAAGAACACCCTGCTACTAAAACCCTCCAAAGAAAACAGTCAGACAATGAATGCTTCCCAGTGTTTACCCATCACTTCTATTCTACCACACTTACACTTCCATGAGCTCATCAAATAAACATGAACTGACTTGAATGGGAGTTATCATCTACAGGCTGAATATGCCCCAAGACAGCTGAAGAAAAGGGAAGATGAGGGTGCTCAGCACGTCAGGGAAAGGAAACTGAGAACAAAATTCCACACAGAAATGCTGAGAGAAAACCTGCACTGTGCCAGGCCTGACAGTTATTGATTTAAAATAACAGTTATTAAACAGAAAAGTAGTGTTTTCTGGGGAAAATACTGATTTGCAAAACTAAGCAATGTGATAAAATAATACATTAATGATTTCACACAGGATCTAAAGAGCCAGCTGGTCAACTCCTGGTCTAAGTACTCAGGATCTCATCAGCAGGATCACCCCTTACCACACTGGTTTATTTCCTTTGTCATACTAAAGGCTGTACTGACTGAAGGTTTCCACTGTATAAGTTGGGATTGCTGATCCTGGAGAAGAGAAGGCCCTGGGGAGACTTTGGAGCCCCTTCCTGGAGCTGAAGAGGGACATTTGGACAAGGACCCGGAGGGACGGGACAAGGAAGAGTAGCTTCCTACTGCCAGGGGCCAGGGATAGATGGGATATTGGGAAGGAATCCTTCCCTGTGAGGGTGGGAGGCCATGGCACAGGTGGCCATCCCTGAAAGTATCCAAGGCCAGGCTGGACAGGGCTTAGAGCAACCTGACTGGGATAGCAGTGCCCATTGGGGCGACGTGGGGTTAGAATGAGATGTGCTTTAAGGTCCCTTCCAACCTAAGCCCTTCCAGGTTTCTATGCTTCTGTGTAGAAGCAGCTTCTCTTTACAACCTGATTTTCTCTCCATGGTATCAAGATCACTTATTTTTTTCCCTAAGGATGTGAGCTTTGGCACAATATATTTTAAAATACCAGCAAAGTATACAGAAAGCCCTCTCCCTTACTGTACAAACTCCTCTCTTGTGCTGCCCCAAACTCAAGCAGGTACTCACCCAGGACAGAGAGGTGGAAGTCTTTCCTGGCCTCCCCTGCAGCATTGGTCACCACACACGTGTAACGTCCCTCGTCTGCCACGCCCACGGGGCTGAGCCGCAGTGTCCGGCCCCCTGAGACAGCCAAAACAGCATCAGAGTCCTGCTCTGCCACCCAGCACCACCCCAGGGCTGGGCAGGGCACACACACCCTGCTCTGCCACCCAGCACCACCCCAGGGCTGGGCAGGGCACACACACCCTGCCCTGCCACCCAGCACATTAACCCAGGGCTGGGCAGGGCACACACACCCTGCTCTGCCACCCAGCACATTAACCCAGGGCTGGGCAGGGCACACACACCCTGCTCCACTGCATAGGATTCATGGAATGGCACTTGGGATATGACAGAAATGCTGTGCTTGCAACAGACATTTCTAGGCAGGAAACTGGGAGAGCACACAGTGCCTCAGATAACAGGGTCTTCACTCACAAGAGTGCTTTGCTATACTGAGATTCTAGATGAATATTCAGGAAAATTAATAATACCTTGTCAGTGCTTTTTATGTGTGTACACACAAAAATAAGCTTATTTCTATAAACACCTTGTGTTATAAATACCCCTTAAGGTATTATCATATGTATAGATAAGGAATAAAATTCCACTTCTCCCTTCTAGCATTTGCATTAATTGTGCCATCAATCATAATAATAACAGCTGATAACAGCACTGGTTTACATGCAAGGGTTTAAAAGAACATTCTTCTTAACTCTGCAGTTGTCAAGTCACCTTTGCACAGATACATTCGTTTAAAAGGAAGATTTGCAAGTATGTTTGACCAAAGATCAGGAATATCCCTGCTTTGCCATCACAGAGTAACTTCTCTTTCCTTGCTCTTTGGCAGAGGAACAGCAGAACAGACATTAGAGAGCATTTGAGCATGAATCCAAAGGTGGCAGCCAGCCTGCAGCTTTTCCCAGTTTCTGGTTAGCAGCTCTCCCACCAACAACCATTCCCTAACCCACACCACACCTGCCCAGGGCAGCTCCCACCTGTGGCTATCACTGTTGGGACATAGCCCAGAAAGTGATGATCCTGGTCTTGCACTTGGAGGAATAAACTGCTGAGCTGGGTGTGCCACTGCCCAAGGAATCCTGCCTGACTGAGGGAGGCTCAGGTCTTCCAGCCTCGTGTCTCCCTGATCCCTCCCCTCCTATCCACCCCTGTACAAGGCCAAAGCAGAAGCCTGCAGGAGACTGTGACCTTCCCTGGCATCACACACCAGAGCACACCCAGCCCTGCAGTGCTGAGGCAGGACAGATTTTCTGCATTTGGCTAAACAAAAGCTCTACTTCTTCCTAAAGCCTGTGTGCTTAGGGCACAGGCTGCATGGGAAGTAGGTGGGGTACAGTGGATTTTTTTCCCCAAAAAAAGATATGCAGGAAGGATCATCAAAAGCAAACATCAGTATCTGGACAATGTTCTCCAGCACTGAGTGGGGCTGTTGGGGTGTCCTTTGCAGGGCCAAGAGTTGGACTGGATGGCCCTTGTGGGTCCCTTCCAGTTCAGGATATTCTGTGATTCCATGATCTGAATTAACAGACTAAAAGCTGCCAGCAGTGTGGCCACACACTGGAATTATCTACAATGCCAAGGATGTTTTCAATCAACAGAACCAAAATCTTGCTTTGACAAAGTATTTAACTCCAAAGTTAAAGGAGGATTTTTGTTGTTGTTTTTTACAGCTGTACACATGCACAAATAAAGCTCCAAGTACCATGCTGACTGCAGTTCACTACCACAACGTGTAACTAACTTTCTGAAGCACAAAGTTTGGAGGAAAACAAAGCCCTGAGCCCTGGCGTGTTTCCCCTCCCACACAGCCAACATCCAGAGACAATAAACATCTTTTTGTCTCTCCCTTCCTGACTCACAATCCGGGAGGTGAGATTAGTGTGGGTGTAGAAAGCACAGACAGGACAGAAACAATCAAGCCCAGAAGATGTTATTTTTGTCGATGGCAACTTAACACAGAAGGGAATGCAGAGCAGCCCCCAGAGCCAGGTTCATACTGGGAAATAATCACACACCCACTCCTTTTTCCATTCACCATATGCAAAAATGGGAAAGGAGAGGACAGGACTATCTGTAACATTAAAAGCAGCACTCATTAAAATATCCTGAAGCTTATCAGCTTCAAATACAGTCTTAGCTGAGTTCTTAAATACCTTCCAGCTTTTTACCTGTCTGACAGTTTGCTTAGGTTCATGATGCAGGCTTTGCATGGTGACTATCACAGAGTATTAGAAACTCCATCAAAACTTACTGCCATGAGATTTCTACTCGCCAGTGGCAAACCCAAGGTCAAAGAAACAACACAGCCAGAAATGCTTTTACATGAACTCATTTCTGAGGCTCCCTTTGGTTTCACATACAGACCCATAGAAATTAAAGATGTGCTTTGGTTTTTGTCATTTGTTCTTTCAAAGATTTTTGTCTCTTTAAACAGTACAACAACTGTGAAAAGGAAGAGGTGAAGAAAAATAAATAGGAGAGCTAATGAACTGTATTTCTGGGCATGACAAAGTGAGATGTTGCCATCTGTCCTCCAGCTTTTGTACCTGAGAGGATTCGCACCGAGTTGTTCAAGGTGATGGGCAACCCATTCTTGAGCCACGTTATTGCTGGCAAGGGGATTCCTGAGGCTTCACAAACCAGGGAGATGGGATTCTTCTCCACAGTGCTGATGTTTTCAGGCAGCTGCAGGTAGCCACCAATACTTGGGGGAACTACAGCAAAGAGTAAGGACAAGCCATACTTCAGAGCAAACACAAATTCATTTTGCTCACAAAACATTCTATCACCCAAATATTAGCTTACTGAGGGCGAGCAGCAGGGTGGTCTTGATTAAACCTAAATTTCTCTCTCCAACAACAGAATATTTCCCACCATGACACTCACCCCAATACCATGTAAAACTGTACCATACCCCAGTTATCTTGGGCAATGAAGCAACTCGGGGTAGACTGATATTAACAGAAAGAGGGCTACAACTTTAAAGCAGCCAGGAGTTACAAACTTGGATTTGGGCTTGGCTTAGCACTGCAACTGGAGCTGCATCCCCTGCAGCAGACCCAGACCACTGCTTGGCCAGCCAGTGGTGCATTCCCACGTGCCCCAGGTGGCCCCCACTCACCGTGGACACTGAGGTCGTATTTCCTGTCGGCCAGGCCGGCGGCGTTGGTGGCCACGCAGAGGTAGCGGCCGGTGTCGGACACCCGGGCGCGCTGCAGCCGCAGGACGCGGCCCCCGGCCAGCACCGCCACGTCCCCGTCGCCGTCCCCGCCGCTGCCCAGCGCCCGCCCGTCCTTCAGCCACATCACTGCCGGCTCGGGAATGCCCTCAGCCTCGCACTCCAGGGAGATTTCGCTCCCCTGGGTGACAACGACCTCTGACGGCCGGGGACCGCTGTTGGATATGGTCGGTCGAGCTAGGGAAGAACAAGGGACACGGTGTAGGAGTCAACTGGAAGCTGCACTTTGGAATCTTCGCCTGCTGCTGCGTCTGTAACAGTCTACTAAAAGGCCAATCACCTCCTTTCCACCTCTCTCACAGCATAAAGTAAAGATGTTCTTTAAAATGTTAACTTACAGGCAATTTTTAAAAAGCAAACGAGAAAAAAATTAAATTGAAGAAGGCTGCCCCAGCACTGTCAATACCCACAGATTTTGGAAGATTTTCTTCTCTGTGGGATTGCTTAAAATACCTCCTTTTATTCCTAACAAAAATACAGTAAAGTCTAAGGGAATGAAGGGAAATCTAAGTTCAGTCAGTTGTCATCACTACTGCAGCCTGGGGACAAGACTAAAGGGGTTACATCTGTGCATTGTGCACTTTCAACGGGGATATGCAATGTCTTGGTCAAGCCACTGGTCCAAATTGCCAAAATGTTAATGACATAACTAATGACTCTCTTTGAACTACTTCTAAACTGTCCTAGAGCCAGCACTCCATCTCTGGAGACCCCACAGATCAACATCACTGCCCAGCTCACACTCCCATAACATTATTGCAGGACTGGTAAACTGTGATCAGAGTTTTCCTGGCACTTACTGTACACTTGCAGGCTGTACTCTTTGGTGGCACTCCCAGCCACATTTGAAGCAATACAGGTGTAAGATGCAGCATCAGACCTGTCAGCAACTGCAACCTGGAGCTGTCTGCCCCCAGACAGCACCCGCACCCTTCCCAATGGCTCTGGCACCACAGGAGAGCCTGCAAAAGATCTTCTGTCACATAAAACACACACAAGTGGGCAGGAGCAAATGAGAATCACGTGGTGTGAAGTCCACTGGCTCATTCAAAAGGACTGAGTTGCACAATTTCCCATTTTAGAAGTACTCTGTCAGAGTTTTCCCAGAGAGCAGGAACTTGGCACAAGCAGATCCTAAAGACTTTCTGTATTAACCACTGACTTCATGGGATGCCCTGAGCTAAAGCACATTGGCTCTCCTTCACATCCATCCAGACTTTGGAACACCTCCACTGAACAGAAAGGTCAGCACTTTCAGTAAAGTGTGACTCATTTTTCAGTGTATAATTGTCTCATCCAGTACAGCCAGTGCTTAGAGATGTATAATTTAGGTTTCACACCATCTGTGTGTTGTGTGTCACAGGCTTCTTCTCAGGAAATCCTCGGCAGAAACGTGACAGCAAACTCCCACTGCATTCTCTGAGCATATTCTTCATTCTTGGAGAGCTCAGATTATCCATCTTCACCTTTCCAAACTGCAGGGAGACTTTGTGACAGAAGGAATGCACCTGCCATGGATACTTCTAATAAGCTTAATCTTCATTTCCCTCTTGTGCATTTTAAGTCCTTTCTACAAAGTGCACCAAATGTCAAACATGCTGAAAAATATACTCCTCTTTCTAACTGCTTTTCTAGACTTTGTAGCAGATTTAAGTCTCCTTCCTGCCATTAAGTGTATACACATCAGCCTTGCAGTGCATTTACATGTCATACAAGGCCTTTCTGGCTTCCAAGAGACAGGGTTTAAATACAACTTCCTGTTCTCTGAAAATGTTATGCATTGGAAAAAGTGTTCTGTAATCAAAACCTGCTCTTTCTTTGAGCCAAAATTAATTAAAGCAAGTACATACCATACTGAATTGTGCTGCTTAGAAAAACACAAATTTAAGTAGGACTGATAAATAACACAACAATTACCACACTGGAAGAGTAAATTATCTTATTTTGTCCAATATTCTGTCCCCAACAGTGTCGATGCTTAAGGTGCTGAAAATAGCTGGCTTTGTCTGCCAACTCCTATAGAGGTGTTTGGTGATGTATCTTTAACCCCTAAAGCAAAAAGTGTGCAGACTACTCTTGAGCAAGATGGGATGAGAGAAAGGGTCTGGTGAATCCCCAAAGCAATTACTACAACTACATGCATCTTCACCACCTGGCAGGATGCCATGGCTGCAGATACAAAACCAGCTCAGAGAATCTATCTGTGTTATGCAGTGGGTCACAGGGCAGAAACTCAACTCCACACTAAGGGACTCTCCCTGGCCCTGACAGCTGGGATCCACAAACAAGTCTTACAATCCCAGAATGATTTGGGTTGGAAGGGACCTTAAAGATCATCGCATTCCAACTCTCTGCCATGGGCCCAGACACCTTCCACTTGCTCAAAAGACATCTACCCTGGTCTGGAACACTTCCAGAGATGGGGCAACATGCTGGTGTCCTGGTGTCCCACGGTAAATAAACATATTAAGTGCTCTGCAGTTCATTTTTGTCAGCTGAGCAATCTCAGCACTGCACCTCTCTTGCACCTTTAGGAACACCTAATCCAAGCAGAGATGAGACAGAGAGAAGGGAATAATCCACTTCTGGAGTTCACTTTACTCAATGTCAGGACTGTGCATATATCTGCGCATTTGAGCTCCTCAGAACACACCATCCAAAATGTACACAAGATGGAAAGAAAACTCAGCAGGCCAGAATTATCCCATTTGCTTTATAAAACAGACAACTGGAAGTTACCCACCATTCTTTTTCCAGGTGAGACTGGGTGGTGGAATGCCACTGGACTCACAGATCAGGCTAATCAAGCTCCCTTCAGTGACTGTCAGCTGAGAGTTGTCATCTGAGCCAGAAATACTTGGTGACACTACAGAGAAAAGCCAAATAAGGACAGCCTTTGAAACAACACATTATCAGCCAGCAGTAAACCCCAAATGACCCCCATGCAAATCTCTCCTATTCAGCTCTGAAGCAATGACAATGATTGTCTCCTCAATGCTAACCAGGCCCTGCACTTGGGGATGACTGCATCCATCCTTCTGGGCTCTAAGGGCTGCACACACTTTATTTTGGGCTGCCTTTAATGGACTTCACTGAACAAAGCTGGTTTGGGGAACTTTGTCAAGTGACTCCAACCCTAAGAGCCTGCCTCATTCATGGCCTCAGCTAATAAACCCACAGAGATCATTATCACTGACTTTTAAAATTCAGCCTATATTTTTCCTTTGAATTTTTCCTGCATCAGCACACTGGCTGTCACAACCAAGGCTATGGATCCCACCCCTCTGATCACCCTCCTGCAACAGAAGGATTGCTTTGCTTTACAGCTCTGTGACTCTAAGCCAGCTGCAGACAAAAGGAACCAGTGTTTTACTCTGATTCTCAAAGTCTTAAAGCACTTTGGTTCAATCCCTAGGGAAGGGCTAATTGTCTCTTAGGAATCAGGGAATCATTTTCATCAGATGAAAACAGAGACAAAAAAAAAAAAAAAAAAAAAAAAAAAAAAAAA
>VWYO01019737.1:84435-95371 GCA_013400275.1 Rhadina sibilatrix | reverse complement strand
GGGGGAAAAAAAAAAGGAAAACCTGGGTTTCTTTTTCCTACATAATTATTCATGAAATGTGTAGGGAGAGGAGGCTCAGGTTTCAATTTTATTTTTACGTATGTCTCCCTGAATATTAATAATGGAGCATGAATCCAGCAAACTCTGCAGCTGTGGTCGNTGTTTCCTCTTGTCCTATTGCTCAAACCAAGGGACCTTTGGGCACTGAAGACTTCCCAGAGCAAACATAATGTGGAGTTAAGGGACTTTGCTTAGCAAAGTGAACACACCTTCAATTACACACGACTTCAGTCTCCTTTACACCACAAACCCCACAATAATTATTTTTGTTATTTACAGGATATCTTCTGCAGAAAATACACACTAGTGAAGTATCAGCTACAGATAAATCATAAGTATAAGCCAAGACTAGCAAAAAACCCCCTTGAAGCATAGGCAGAAAAGAAAATCCCCAGTATATAAAAATAGGGGAGATGCATTCCTGCAAGAAGGAAAAAGAGCTGCTGAGTGAAAAAGCTCACAGCCCCAGGAGCTGAAAATGTCTTAAGATGTTCCAGACAGTGCCAAGAAGGATACTTGGCTTTAAGGAAAACTCTGACTTACAGAGAATTTGTCCAGAGATGGCCAAATACAGCCAACAGACTTGAAACAATCAAGTCAAATACAGCAAGCAAGTCAATGGGTTAATGACTTAATCAACAAATCATAATCTACAATTAGCCCATGTATCAGGTTTGTGTGGGATCTACTAATTATTGCAGTTGTTGGCACTGAGCACTATGTTTGTATTTGTCCTGCAGTTCAGTGATAATCTCATTATTACACTATTATTTCCAAATGGGACATTAGAAAAATCTTTTGAAAGGAAAGTTTTCTCTGTAGAAATAAAAAATCCCAAAACACCGGACACTTCAATTGAAACCCATTAGCTGTTCTTGAAGAGCATCAGGATTTAAGAAAACACATCTTTCCCCCATGTATTTAAATTCTGTGTTTCCACAATAAGAAAAACAAAAGTAACTGAGAAGGCAACTGAGAACTAAACCTTGAACACAGCAAGTCAGCAATTTTCCATGGGGAAAGTGTTCATGGCTGGAGTCAAAAAGAACACAGACAAAATACTGCCCCTGAAAAAGTTGACCAGGATCAAATACAAGAACCTTTGTTGTCACATTTCCTTTGCCCTTTAGTTTTGGGATCCATGACCCCAGACACTGAGGGTCTGAGTGCACAGAACCTTGGGGTGAGAAGGGAGGCAGGGGGACCATCTGTGAGAACAAGCACACTCTGTTAATCACACAGAGGAGACCAGAACGTGTCCCAAAGTGGCACTCGGGGGGGGACAGCAAGACAGCTCTCAACGTAGCCTGAAAAGACCAGGAACAATCAAGCTTTGTGTTTCTTGTCCAGGAAGTACAGAGCAGAGCTGCTAATTTCACAGTTTGGATAATAATTTAGGGGAAAGCCTGGTCCCTATGGATAAGAAATATAGTAAGTGAAAAAAAAATATATTTATCTTCTTTTCTTTCTAGAACTCACAAAGGTCCAGATTCTTTATGAGTAATGTGGAACTGAGAATTGGAAGCTGATCCATTCCTGCAGAAGGCAAATTAATTTCCCAAAGACTTTTCAACCAATTACTTTTCCTCTGAGCTCAATTAATTGAAATGTGCTCAAAAGGAAACTGAGTTTATGAGACAGAGACAGATACTAAAGCATTTATTTCTGAAAGAATGCAAAATTAATCTAATTATGCTCACAGTAACTGTAAGTAACCGAGCTGGTTCCAACTCCTGGCTCAGTGCACATTTCCAACCAACCCAACTGGAATTTGGAGTAGACTCAACTCCAAATTATTTTCCTCCTGTGGCTTCTTAATTAGATTGCCCTTATGAGGCAAGTCTGAAGAGCAATATTACTTTTTGGTGACAGCCTCACTCAAGCTGGTCCTGCAGCTGAGCTCAACCCTGGCCAGCTTCTAATACAACACTAATTTTAAACATACACAGCTCCTAACTCTTTTCATTTCCTCCAGCTACAATGGACAGAGGTTCCAGAAAATAAGAGGAATAATAAATGTATCTACGGCACATTACACAGACGTACACATCTGTCCACAAACTCCAAAGGAGAGCCTGATATTCCTTGCTCTAGACATAAAATGTTGCAGCCTATATTAACTTAGGCTCACTTGCCACAGCAGAGTCCTGGGTTTCTGAACTGCCCCTTCCAGGTGCAGAAGTCACCAGGACTGCAGTCAGGGGTACCCTAACCAAGGGAGACAATTCTGAAAGCTAAACTCAGGAACAAATACCTTGGCCAGCTGCCCCTGCTTAGAACTCATCCAAACTCCAAACTTTTCTTGCAAGGTTATCCACATGGGATTGACATAATGCTGGAGACTGGCAGAGTCCACTAATCTACTAAAAGCAGAAGCAAAACCACAAAGGTGCCTGAATTCCAAACGCTTCTCTACACATCTGGTACTGTAACATTTCTAAAGCAAATGTCAGGTTATTGTTCATCCTCATTTCGCTGCTGGACAAATCCTCTGAGCTGTCCAAGGGAACACAAAACCTGCTACAGCCACACTCCCTGCTGGCACACTCACCATGGGCTCTGAGAACACAACATGGGGCAACCTTAGGGACTGTTCCAGTGCCTGAAGAGGCTCCAAGAGAACTGGAGAGAGACTCTGGGCAAGGGCCTGGAGGGACAGGACAATTAGGAGTGCCTTCCAGAGGACAGGGTTAGATGGGATATTGGGAAGGAATCCTTGCCTGTGAGGGTGGGGAGGCCCTGGCACAGGGTGCCCAGAGAAGCTGTGGCTGCCCCTGGATCCCTGGAAGTGTCTAAGGCCAGGCTGGATGAGACTTGGAGCAGCCTGGGATAGTGGAAAGTGTCCCTGCCCATGGCAGGGGGTGGGACTGGGTGAGCTTTAAACTCCCTTCAATCCCAAAGCACTCTATAAATATGAAAAGGCATCTGATACAAGTTATAAAAACCCAGGATGAAATTCATACAAATTACAAGAAAGCACAGAATCACAGAATATTCTGAGTTGGAAGGGACCCACAGGGATTGCCAAAATCCTGCACAGGACAGTCCCAACAATCCCACCATGTGTCTGAGAGCATTGCCCAAATCAGAAGGGAGGATGAATTTAAACAAGTTTAGGCAAAAAGATTTCAGAATTAACTTACTGACAACCTGGAGAACTGACAAAGTAAAAAAACCCACCTCTTTCCTGCTCCTTGAAGGAGACAGAGCTGAGTGGCTGGGCTCAACAGTGTCACTGTTTAGCACTAAAAGAGTCCCCTCCCTTTAGGAAGGCAGAGCAAGGCTTGGGAATGGCATGGGAACTCCCAGTACCTCCTTCTGGTGCAATAAAGACAACAGAGCACTGGCCCCAAGAGTATCTCTCACCTGGCAGAGCTACCTGGTTTTACACCAACACGTATTTTCTTTTATTGTTTGTAAATGAGCTTTCATGCATTAAACTTGTAAATTCACAGCTGCAGTTAGATTTCTTCAAGGA
Organism: Rhadina sibilatrix; assembly: GCA_013400275.1. NCBI lineage: Eukaryota > Metazoa > Chordata > Aves > Passeriformes > Phylloscopidae > Rhadina > Rhadina sibilatrix. Next base: position 91,833 of record VWYO01019737.1, on the reverse strand, counting down.
TACACAGAAGAACACACCTACATGCTTCAGGAAATGAGGGTGGATGTGCATGTGTGTGTTTTAACTTCCACACACACAACCATCTTCCTCACCTGGCCTTCCATTACGGGTTGGGACTATTTCTGCTCAGTGCTGCTCACACAGGGTCTGGGCCCAGTGTGCTAAATTAAAGCTTCAAGACCAGCTCTCAGAAGCAAGAACGTTTGTCACTCACCATAAACGCGGAGGTCGACGTCCCTCTGGCTCTCCCCCGCAGCGTTGACTGCCACACACGTGTATGTCCCCGTGTCACTGAGCTGGGCACTGGGCAGTGCCAGCACCCGGCCCCCTGACAGCACCTGCAGCGGGAGCACAGCACCTTCAGGCACAGCCTGGTGTCAAACACGGGCAGGGGGAGCTCCTAGGGCTCATTTCAAAATGGAACACTCGTTTTGCCACTGCTCCCCACCAATCTCCCTGCACTTCAGTGTTCTCTTCTAATCCAGACTTGCAAAAGCAGAACTTTAACTTCATTCCAGTCCCTAGGGAATTGCTGTTATTCTCAAGATTTTGCAGGATCTGGACACCCCTCCCTCCCTCCCACCAGCTTCAAACATGCTGTCACACCTTTTGTCTGTGCCCTGAGCTGTCCCCACAGAACACAAATTCCCCTTTTTCCCTTTCAGATCATAAAATCAACTTCCAAAAACCAACCATGGCTTCTTGTTTTACCTCTGAAATATCTTCTTGTATCAGAGGTTGGTTTGCTTTTCTGAATTACTGTTGTATGTAATGAACTCTCCAGATTTCTTCAGCAGAGGAATTTGGTCCAATTTCCTCTTCTTCCCAGTAAGTGGAAAATTTGTTGATGCAAACTTACTCAGTATGACATCAGCTGAAAGGACTACTTTATTTCAATATATCTCTGTCTCCCACTTCACGCAGTACTGGAGCTAATCTCACACAAACAACCCAGAGCAAAAGGCCTTATTATTCCAAATCCTCCCACTTACTCTCTTGCATTAAACTGCATTGACTTAAAAGCTTCCTCCCACAACAGGGAGCACCACAGAGCAGGATCTGACCCTGGTACCTGGAGTCCATTGCTGACACTGGACACAGGGCTCCCATCCTTCAGCCACGTCAGGATAGGGGCAGGAATGCCTCTGGCTTCACACTCCAGTCTCACTGGATTATTGACCACTACTGTCACCATGTCACTGCTGCCAGAGATGGATGGGGGGACTGAAAAAGAATCCACAGTAAAAGGGCTGTAACAGCTACATGAGAGTATTAATCACAACAAAACTAAATAGGCTGTCTAGTTTTGGATGTTATTTCTCTTTTCTCGTGTTATTCCTGCTGAACTCTTGTGATGTCTTTGCTCTATGCCAGATCCTGCTCCTCCCTAGCATGACAGGGAAACTACTGTGAGCAAGGTATGTGGGACTGGGCCCACAGCCCAGAGGACAGCTGTGAAACCCAGGAACCACACCATAAAGCCAGAAAATATTCCTTCAAACTTCTACTATTCCATTTAGACCCTGTGAAAGACTATAGGACTGGTGGGGATTAAATAAAGGAGTTTACCATATAAACCACATGAAGCAAATCCATACACAGAGTGATAAATTGGCCTGGCAGAGCATATACAAACATGTACCAGATTAGACTGGAAAACATCTGCCTTTCTGATGACACAAAACATTGCAATGGAACATCTAAAGCACTTACTCTAGGCACATAGTCTAGCAAATGTTGTAGGGCTCTGGTACAAAGGGAGACAAGAATCATTAAAAAAGGAAGATGTTCCATGTCCTGGGAGGATCAAAACTATTCTATTTGCTCCTACCACTAATAACTTAGTGATAAAGTTTAAAAGTCAGTGTCAGATGAAAATCTAATGTCTAAAGTCACTCCTGCAAAGAGATGAGAAGGGTGTAAGCTACTCATACACATCGCCCTGTGCGAGGGGAGATAACATGTACAAAATTCTGCATTGAAAGTAAGATTCATCAATGAATTTAGCAACCTCTAAGAGCCTGTAATTCAGGTTGTGGCTGTCCTAATCTCTGGAAATGTCCAAGGCCAGGCTGGACAGGGCTTGGAGCAACCTGGGATGGTGTTGGAGCAACCAGGGAAGGTGTCCTTGCCCATGGCAGGGGTGGAACTGGATGGGCTTTAAGGTCCCTTCCAACCCAAACCATTCCATGATTCTGTGATTCTCCTCACTCATATGTATTTTCAGTAATAGCAGTAAGGGCAGAAAAAAGGCACAGGATTTTATAATTTTTTAATCTTTTCCCCACACACAGAGTTCCTCTTACTGCAGTGCAATGCCACTCATTGTTCTCAAATGCCTGAGAAAGCTTTAGTGGGGAGAAAGAAGTGAAAAAAAATTAATACAGTGAAATCTATGAATTCTAACTAAACTGGAATTCCACCTGCTTCCTTCAGTTGGCCTGCCTGGTTCCATTCAGTGTTAAGCCTGTGCTATCAAGCATTGCTTTTAATGCCAAAAAGATCTGATAACACTATTAACAACAGAAATTGTGAATAAGACCAGTAGTTGACCGAGGCAGGTGCTCATGGAGTTCCAGAGCAGCCTTTCCATACATACAGCACAACTTCCAGTACTTGGCATTTGAGCCTGCTCTCCATTAAGGAGTCACTGCTTCCACTGGTAAAGAGGGCAAAACCCTCAAGTTTTGTCTTCTCAAACTCATAAACTCTAAGGACAGTGGATGGTGAATTCCAGCACCTCTCTACTGTCAGCCTGGCAGGACACCAGCTGGATGAAGCAGGTTCATGGACAGGAGTTCAATGCAATTAGTTCCTTTGATGCCATTAATGGCTGCAACTGCATATATTCTGTTCTAGAAGGGGAAGCTCTGTGTCCTCTCTAGAAGGGGAAGTCAGAAAATTTTAGTTCCCTAGAAAACTCTGGATGTGTTTGCTGAAATTCCACCACCCCTAAAGAGATGCACGTGTACTGAGGGGTTATTTTCCATTTAAGTAGAATAATGACCTTACCTCTAAGGATTTCCTGGGAATTAATCACTGGGTGGGGTTAGTTGCCTTTGACTGTGTCTCGTGCCATCAGTTTTTCCCATGATGGTCATTAAATCCATGGAAATGTACTGCCCAAGTCATTAATTAACATTAATAGGAACTATATACTGTGTGTGCATCTCAGCTGGGGACACTGTGCCAAAGTTGGGCTGCACTTTTGCATGGAAGACTCCCACAGAAAACCAGCTACATGCACGTGCATGTATCAAAGATAAGAATTTGGATTATGGCCACATCCAAAAGCCACTGAAATCACTGGAAAAGCTCCAACTGGGCTTTTGCTCAGGTGTCTCATGTCAGCAAACACCCACACTTCATCTTCTTAGACACAGCACATTTTTCCTTAAAACTCTTGAATTATGAAAGAGCAGTTGATGTGTGTCCTTTGTCTACTGTGAGCTTCAAAGTCACCTACAACAAACTCCAGCAACTGCCAGGCCCTCCAAATTGCTCAAGTGATCCCTTAAACAAAGTACCTCTTCCACAAACTCATTCTTCCTAGAAATGCCTTCCCTTGGCACATTTTCTGCATTCAACACACCTATTCTAATGTCAGTGAGAAAACTGAAGAGTGAAGAGCATGGAAGGCCAGGACAAGAGGGAATGGCTTCCCACTGCCCGAGGGCAGGGTTAGATAGGATATTGGGAAAGAATTCCTGGCTGTGAGGGTAGTGATGGTCCTGGAATGGAATTCCCAGAGAAGCTGTGGCTGCCCCTGGATCCCTGAAAGTGTCCCAGGCCAGGCTGGACAGGACTTGGAGCAACCTGGGATAGTGGAAGGTGTCCCTGCCCATGGCAGGGCAGGGCTGGGCTTTAAGGTCCCTTCCAACCCAAACCACCCTGGGATTCTGTGATGATGTGATGAGTGACACCAAGTCTGTCAAGCAGACTAGAAAAAGAGGAAAGCAAAGGTGGAGCTTGCATGTATTATTCCTAGGTGTCACAATACAAGGCAAGAGAAAACAGCCTCAAGTTGTGCTGGGAGTAGGGAGGTTAATTTGGATATTAGGACAATTTTTGTCATGGGTAGTCAGACACTGGCACAGCTGCCCAGGGCAGTGGTGGGCATTTAAAAGCCGTGTGCATGCAGCACTTGGGGACGTGGGTCAGTGGTGACCTTGGCAGCACTGAGGGAAGAGCTGGACTCAATGCTCTCAAAAGCGTTTCCAAAGCTCCGGGAGTGACAACTCCGTGGCTCTGCACTCACCATGGACCTGGAGGCTGTAGAGCAGCTCGGCGGTGCCCGCGGCGTTGGCAGCCAGGCACCTGTAGAGGCCGGAGTCGGCCACCTGCACGGCCTCGATGTGCAGCACCTGGCCCCTGTCACCCAGCGCGCGCCCGTCCTTGGACCACGACACGGCTGCGGGGCAGGAATGGGGACAAATCACTGAGAGCCCCGACACACCTGGCACCACAGGGCTGGCACACACACGCCAACGTCTGGCGGGCAACTGCAGTGTTAATCGTGGTCAAGAACAATAAAATGTAACAGAAAATTAGGGGATAGGAAGATTTGTACAAAATACTGACTATGCCGCCACAATTCAAGAGGAAATTTGACACTATCAGCCACACCCTCCATGTATTTATGGAAAAGTGTCCTGAAATTGAGAAATTATCACGCAAAGCAAATTATAGGAGATTTATTTATCTTATACAAGAGTGAAGACCAGCTGTTTAAAACTACACAAAAATATGAAAGCGTCACTGCCCATGGCAGGGGGATGGAAGGAGATGAGCTTTCAGTCCCTTCCAACCCAAACCATCCAGGGATACTATAATATAGGGGATCTAATCCAGAGATTCTATTATAGATATATCAATTTTTTACCTTTTATCCTAAATTATCACTACATGAAACCGAACTACCTGGGACAAATCAAAACATTAGCAACCAAATCAAAGTGCAGCTGGCAGGTCAAAAAACTGAAAATAACGAGCATAAAACTTGGTGTTACTGCAGAAGAAAATTTTATAGGAAGTTGATAACCAAGAAAATCTGCAGATTTTGCATCTCAGCCAAAAGATGGCACCATTAATCAGGAGAATGGGTCACCGAGGCTTTGCTGGCAGCACTTCACTACTCAGATGAAATTACTGCCCATGGAAGGATTATCTGAAATACACAAGGGGTTTTGGGGAAAGAATCACACCCACTAAGTGCTCTGGCCTGACTGATAGACAAGACTTGCACACAGCTTCTCTCTTCTCCAGTGGGATGCTGTGCTCCCACTTTCTTGACTCATGTTATATCTTGACAATAGGATGTGCCACCACATCACACCAGGGGTGACCAAACTTCTTATTCATAAATTGTTCAAAAATAACTGAAAATTTGGAGGATAAAAGGAGAAAAAAAAAATTAAAAGGAGTGTAAAATAGATAAAAAATCCTTATGCTTTTATAACATTTTACTTCCTCAATATTTTAGGGCTTTTTATGCAAGCATAAATTATTCTACAAAATAATACTGTGAATTAATTCTTAAAAAGGCAGATGGATGCACATCTGAAATGTAATAACATCTTTCTTCTGAAAATATTGCTATAATCAGCATGAGAATAATTTGCTATTCCCTCTGTTTTAGTCTACAATAATTATTACAGCAAATTGATCTCATAATGTCTTTTTATATCTTACCAGGTAACAAAAACACACACATTAAATAAAGTCCTAGACATGGGCACACTTGACAGGCACACTCAATCCATGAAGTATTTCAGGTCTGCCTTATACTAACAAATCCTGAACTGACAGGAGATAAAAGTGGATGTGTTGAAAGCTCATTCAGTAGAAATCAAATAATGCTCTTGCCTGTGGGCAGGGCATCACAAGGGAATAGATTATCCTTGTGATGTGTTTTCATTCATTTATCAATGGGGATCACTGAGTTCCTCAATCTTTCCTTCCTGTCAGCCCATACATTGACATTTCCCATCACACAGTTCCTAGCTGGTTTAAAATCACACAATTAGCTCCCCATTCAGCATATCCATTACTTTCCGAAGACACAGGAAAGTGAAACCCTTCATGAGATGTCCCCCAAGGAGCACATGGATACCTGGCAGAGGGTTCCCAGATGCTCTGCATTCAAGATGGATTGGATTATTCACCACCACTGTTTCATTTAATATTTTTCCTGCATCTTCCAGACTGGGTGGTTCTGGGAAAAGACAAAAGTAGCAGGTTTTCATTAATTCAGCCATGCAGCTAGCAGAGCATCCAATCATAAAGTCATCTGCCCTTGGAGAAACTTTGGGCAGTGAGTTGCACAAGCTTCAACTGCTGGGTGACCAGGGACCTTCTCCAGAAAGTTTACCTCTGAAATGGGAACACTCTAATTATATAATCTCATTAGTGGTAAGAGGAATAAAACATTACTTTTTTTAATTTTATTTTTTGGGGGGGGGAAATGGAACTTAAAGTAAATTTGCAAGTGATGTGTACACAACACTGATCAGTGATTCTTTCTTGTGGCAAGCTCCTCTCAGTTCACCTGGTGACAGTAAACTGAGTGGTGTAGACAGCTTTTACCTTCCTGGAGTTCCAAAATGTGAAACATGACAGAAACACTAGATAATGACTGTTCAAACTGTCAGCAGACAGCAAAGGAGAGCTTTATGAGCATGGGACTAACACTGAAATTAGTTGTGATGCAATTATCACAGTCTGAATGTGTCTCCTCTTTCCAAGTCCCATCCACAGAGACTCTGCAACTTCTCCTTGCTTCAGTTTAACATTTTCCAGTTACTAGCTTGGTTTGGCAATAAAAGTGAACACAGCCATAATCTGTGAGATTATTGCCACAGTCTGTTCCTGCATCTCCTGAGGATTCCCACACCTCCTTTGAGAACTGGGTCACATCAGCAATACACAACACTTTGTGACCACTTCTGAGCCAAATATAGATAAATTATTGTGAGAGCATTTATTAAATTCACATGCACACGTAAGCTTCTTGAGCTTCTGATTCTTTTTGTACCATTTTTAGCTGCAAAAGAAAATTCCTTTTAAACAGGCTGAAAAAACCCTTCACAAGAAAATCTTCCTTTCTCAAAAAAGTTATTCCTGTAAAAACTTCCCATTCGCCAGGGTCACGGGGGATACCAATATTCACAAAAAGCTTGGATGAAATTATTAATGCCAATGGTAGTATATCACACACTGATTCAGAAACACAGAGCAGCTTTCTGAGGGGTTGGTTATGTTATAAATGCACGTTTTGGAGCTGACTTTTTGCATAGAGCCAGCTGATTGCTTTATGTATAATATAAGAAAGTTGTATTGCATGTTCTTTTATTAATAGAATTTGAAAAATGTAATAGATGAATATTCTTAGATTGTAAC
>VWYO01019737.1:0-84337 GCA_013400275.1 Rhadina sibilatrix | reverse complement strand
GGAGAGGAGTGTGACAGAGAAAGAGAACCGAGAGGTGGATGTGCAGAGGTGGGAGAGGAGTGTGACAGAGAAAGAGAACCGAGAGGTGGATGTGCAGAGGCGGGAGAGGAGTGTGACAGAGAAAGAGAACCGAGAGGTGGATGTGCAGAGGCGGGAGAAAAGGCAGAGCAAGGCGAGCCCGGGAGCAGGAGGAGCTGCGCGCACGGACAGCCCGCTGTGGCCGCATTACCGTGCACGTGGAGCCGGGTGTGCTGCTGAGCCTCCCCCGCGGCATTGGTGGCCACGCAGGTGTAGCGGGCGGCGTCTCCGGGCAGCGCCTTGTCAAGCTGCAGGACACGGCCCGAGGCCTCCAGCTGTTCCCAAACACAGAGAGGAGCCGTGTGACACCGCTGCCCTCGGCACAGCCGCTCAGGGCATGGCCGGGCTCATCCCCTCCCAACCCCGGCTCATGGAACGAGATTTCAGTGTCCCAGGGACACCAGCAGCAGGAGCTGTACAGCTGTGAGGAGAGCTGGCTGGTGAGGGGCAGGCAGGCAGAGGGGACTGCAGGCAAGGTGCCAAAAACTGCTCTAGCCATGGGAAATCAGAGCCACTGCAAGCAGTGACCCCCGGAACATGCGAGCACTGGGGAGGGCTCTTCATGGAAAGGCAGGATCTCATCAGGAGAAGGGAATTACAGGTAGCTGCTGCAGTGATTACAGAACAGCTCAGCTAATCCCACCTCACAGGGACGAGTGGCTAGAGCCACCTCACAATCAGCAGAAAACCATTTCACCTTGAAGGGCAAAGTACAACTGGAAGGAGACAGATTCTGAATTTCCAGTCATGGACTCTCCCGATATGAGGTGTGTAGTGGGGTTCAGTCTACTGAACACTGCTATTACCTGAGACACCACCTTAATCAGGTAAAAAGCCCCTCACTCTTCAGGATGGATGTTAAGCACTTTTATATCAGAGTGTGAGGGAAGCAAAAGGAAAAGAAGCACTAACATGTATAACTTACAGCAATTATCTTCCATGGTTTGGATCCCATAAAAGAATCATGCTTACTCTGATATTTCCCCTGGCTGTGTTCACTGGCTGTCCATCTTTTAACCAGGTTATGGAAGGGCTGGGGATGCCACTGGCTATGCACTGCAGCGTCACAGGCTTGTGGAGCACAACTGCTCTCTCAGAAGGCCCAGCTGATTTAATGGTTGGAGGGACTGCAAAAAGCACCAGAAACGAAAACAATGGCTCATTTAAACATGTACATTTAAATATACAGAAGCACTATCCCAGAGGTAACTGCAGCTTTACTTCTACTTCCAGATCTAGTGGAAGGTGTCTCTGCCATGGCTGGTGTCCAACCCAAACCATTCTATGATTCTATATCATCTCATCTCCTCTCCAGTTTTTCAATCTGCTAATGCAAATAAACATTTATAGAATGTTTGAGCACTTTCTTGCCAGCAATTCGAAATAAAAGCAGCCTGCTGCTTCCCACCCACCTTGAGTAACCTACCGTGCACTGTAACATCAAATTCCTTTTCATATTCTCCTGCCTTGTTTGCAGCCACACATTTATAGTGGCCGCTGTCTGACACTTGAGCTTGAGAGATGACAAGCTTCTGTCCATTTAACAAGACCTTGTGTCCAGCCTCCTCTCCGACTGGTTGCCCATCCTTGAACCACCTACCAGAAAGAAAGTTCCATTTCAGTTGTCAGTGAAAGTAAGATCAACAACAAACTGAAAACATGCACAATTCCATTAAACAGAATGCTTCAGTAACTCTGTCTGCATCTCTAGGGAAGTTTGGAAGTGTCATGTTGTATTCCCCTTGTGTCAGTGCCATGGACTGAAGGGTTTATGAGAAGAGAGTATTGGGATCAGTCACTAAAGATTCTCAGAAAGGTGACAGCAGATACCACTGGAGGCAGAGAGGAACCTCCAAAGCAAAAGAAATCATGAGTGTTAGAAAAAAGGGCACATTAAGTTGTATTAGCAAAGGACTTAAAAGTTTTGTCTGCTCTTGTTTTCTATCCTCATTTCCAGGACATGGATATTGGCACAAAAAACCAAACTACTTTAAAACGAAATCCTGATGTTGCCAAGTGAGTGCCTGATGGTGCTATCAGTGGAGCCAGGAGTTTGTCCTTTACTCATTAACCACCACTGATTAACACAGGTGGCTCATAAAGCTCACCTAACCAACCAGCAGATTTATTTGTATTCTTTTTACTGTCATACCAGTGCCCTTACGTGATAGTTGGTGAGGGTGTCCCTCTTGCTGAACAATCCAGCTCCAAAGGGCTATGGAGAATCACAATGTAACCCAAGAGCTCATCCCCACCTTCCACAAATGGTGGCACTGTAAGAGAGAAAAATCCACCAACAGAAACATTTACACATCAGAAATATCAAACAAGTCTCTCTCAAACAGCACTGTTAAATACACACTGATTCATTATGAACCACTGTTCCTTTTTGAAGGCAAACATCTGCCCAGGGACATTTTGTGGCTTCAAATCACTGCTCTCAAGTTCTTACTGTTTCTTGTTTGGTTGGATTTTCCAGATTCTGTCAGGAGAACCTCGTGAATGGGTGAGAAGGGGAAGGGCTTTTAGCACCCTCTGTAAGCAGAAGGAGAAAACAAAGGTGCAGAGGATCCTCTTCAAGGTCCTCTTCACCCTGTCTCATCCTCTCTGGGAAGGAAGTGCAGCCACACAGCTCCTTCACTATGAAGACCAGTGACATTTACCAGCAGAAGGGATGCTCTACATCTGCATTCAGTTTATTACACTCAAGTGAGCAAAACCTAAAAATCATTTCTTTATAATTCTCTTCTGTGTCAGCAGAAGACCTCAAGACATTCAGAAGGGACTGCTGAGATACAGGCTGTGGTAATGGATTCAAGGGATACAGAAAAAAAAAGTATCTTTTTCAGTGCAAGGTTCAAAACTTGCACAACACAACTCAAATTCAGAGAAAGATGTCCTCTCCCAGAGGCAACTATTAAGTGATATTTTAAATGGATTTCTGTGATTTTCTCCTCTGAAGACAAGTAAGAAGAATTTTAGAGGTTACTGAGAATTGTGTTTACTACCACATGAACATAAATCCTTCAAGAACTAACACGAAAGTACAAGTCTTCAACTGTCCTATAGCCCTGGACAGAAATGTTGTGCAGTGCCCAGGTTCAACTAGAAACAGAGCGTGACTAACTGATCTTAATATATTAATAGCAACAAAAATAAAGCCATAGGTTTAATGGAACTTTTCCATCTTAGGTTTATGGGAACCTGATAAATCTGCAGCTCACACACCTAAGATTTCAACGTCATACTTGATTTCTTGTTCTCCAGCTATGCTTGTGGCCACACACCAGTACTGGCCCTGGTCAGCCTCGATGGCATTCAGGATCTCCAGCTGCTTTCCCCCAGCCAGGACACGGAGCCTGTCACTTGCTTTCACAGGAACTCTATCTTTTAACCAGGTCAGGAGAGGTGGAGGGTTGCCAGCAGCCTTACACTCCAACGTCAGGGAATTCCCAGCAACCACCTGCCTGCTCTGGGCTGTGTCAGCATCACCCTCGATTACTGGAGGAACTGCAGAAAGGAAGAAATATATTGTAAGCCATTATTTCTGTAGCCAGAAAACACTTTAAGAGAAAATGGGTTTGTTCCACCCACTTTGGCTCCATATGCCATCATGTTACGCACAATTTCATGTGAGAATTTGCTGCTGGGGCAAGGCAAGGCAGAAAAGCCAAATGATGTAGCTCAAAATTGACCAGCTGTGTAAAACAGAGGCTATCTAGTACTTTGAGAGGGAAGAAGGAGACATAAAGAACTTAAAGGAGTACACTAAAGATCCCACCCAGAGTGGTTCTTTCAAGTAAGTATTGTTTAACATGCAGATGTGAGATAGAGAATGAATATACATGGGAAAAAAAAAGCTGAGTAGAAGAAAGCACAGTACCAAGGCCAGTGAAGGGAGGGCAGGGTTAAATAGGGGTTTTGGGAAAGAATTCTTCCCTGTAAGGATGGGCAGGCCCTGGCACAGGATGCCCAGAGAAGCTGTGGCTGCCCCTGGATCCCCAGAAGTGCCCAAGACCAGACTGGATGGAGCCTGAAGCAAATCCAGGATAGTGGAAGGTGTCCCTGCCCATGGCAGGGGTGGGACTAAATGGGCTTTAAGGTCCCTTTCAACCCACACCCCTTTATGACTCCATGAAGCCAAAGAGCTGTTGGAGAGTCCCATGAAGCAGAGGGTCTAAATCTCCCTCTACACAGCCCTGCCAATGAACGCCAGAATTTCATCACAGCCACTGCCAGGCTGCAGAGGCTAAAAATCTTCCACAGCTGTTCTGCAGAAGCAGTAAGGCAGCCCAGGAGCTGTCCCTCACCGTAGACATCCACGTGGAAGAGCTTCTCGGCAGCCCCCGCAGCGCTGCTGACACGACAGGAGTACTGGGCAGCGTCTGACACCTGTGCCCGCGGGATCTGCAGGAACTGCCCTCTGTCCACGTACAGAGCCTGGGGGCTGGAAGTCACACGCTGCCCATCCTTGTACCAGGTGATGGTGGGCACAGGGATTCCCTTGGTTTCACATTCCAGATTGATCAGGTTGTTGAGGAGCACCGATACCTCGGTGGTAATGTTTCCTCCCTTAATGCTGGGGGGGACTAGTTCAAAAGACAGAATAACAACGTTAGAGCCTTAGACTACAAACGTGCAGATTTAAACAAAACATTAGAATGCTATAAGAATAAAATATCTTCATCAGGCTTCCAACCCTTCCTGCTGTGTTTTGTTTGGTTCTTTGCCCAGCAGAGCTCATCTATCACCTGTACAGTCCTTCAAGGCGCACAGGGTGGAAAGCATGAAAAAAAACACATCAAAAAGGCCACCAGGCTCCAACATATGCCAGATTAGGACAGCTGGGCCTCCATGCCTTCTGCAATGCACTTGGGCAGCCCTCTTCCCTGTCTCCAAAGAGCAATCCCTGGATGCCTTGGGAGATGCATCCTCCCAGCAAGGATCCTGCTATTGAAAACAGCAAACACACCCAAGAGCCTCCACAACGGCTGTGGGAACTGCTCCATGCTCCAAACTTTTGAGGATGAAGTCAGTTACTTTGAGACTAAGTATGAGCTTAACAGTCTTGCTTTATGCTCCTATTTTTGAAGCTTTTTGGCCCATAGTCATTTCCCTTGCTCTCTAGGCAGCAGGACTTGGATTTTTCTAGCAAACAAGCTCTTGTGTAAATCAGCCAATATAAAGAGTCCGTAAATCTCTATAGAAGCAATAAAAACACAGTGCAATTGGCAACGACTAAATTTATGGCTGCTGAAAGGACCAGACACATCTGGCAGACACATTGACTCCTCTGCTGCCAAACATGCTCAGTACATCCTCGGATTCCTCTGACTTCCATAGTGGTCATTGAAAACACTGCAGATATGTAAAGCAAAGTGTCTGTGAATGGACGGATCCCTACCTGAGACAGGTCCTGCAGTTATCAAACCACAATGAAACATTTACTAGTTAAACATTTTTTGTATCAAAACCCCCAAATCCACTGAATATGAACACACCCAGTTCAAAGGCGACTGCATTTCTCTATCAGAGACAAGGAATGGTTTTAATAAGGTGTTTTGGGAAAATATCAAAGCCAAAAGCAGGGCTAAACAGCTAAAACAAAGTAAGAACTAGCAAGAATTAGCATTGAGGTTCCTCACTGACTCTGTGGGCTTCTGTTTGTCCAGCCAGGACTAATGAGAAATATAAAAGTAAAGAGAAATTCTAGTCTTCTGTCACAAGCTTATCTTTCCTGAAGAACCTGAAATAAATCTATCCATCTGTGATGATTTTATCTGGGCATAAGGGGGGTAGTCATTTTATTTCTCTAATCTCAGAACAGCCATAATCCCCTGCAAGTCCTCCCAGCATTCTCTTTGTTCCTGACAGAAAAATGTCTCACCAGGACTGGTGTGCAGCCACATTCCTGTGCCTGGGTGCTCTGTGCTTCACAAATGTCCCAGATGAGGGAAATAATGCACAATAAATTCACAGAATCACACACAGTGTTCAGGAACAGATCCATAGCAAGGGAGGACTTGTGAGCTAACAGACTCAAATCTCTACCCTCCACACTCCAGGCACAAGAGTTTCTGAGTCCCATGAAGCACAGGGTGTATCCTGGCACCAGGTTAAGAAAAAGAAGACCAAATGTGTATTAAAATCAAAATCTTATTAATTTTCTCCTCCCTAAGACAGACCAAAACAATAAAGACAATGTGATAATAAAAATCAGGTTGAAACTAACAGCAGAATTTGAGAACACCCTTCAAGATTTTTTGCTTTCGCTAATTAGAAAAAGCATATAAACAACATTTCAAGGTGTTTTTCCAAGCCTGCAAAAACTACATCCATACTTAACTTCATACATACAAATACTCAAAAAGGTCATTTTGTGAACACATGATTATTAAATTAAATTTACACACAAGTTTTGTAGTATCGGAGACCTAATTTGCATTTGCCTGAGTATCTCCATTCAAAAAGAAACCTCAAGAGCAAAACAAGAGGGTCTCCTGGGATCAGGCATTCCATAAACTCACCGTGGACAATGAGCCTGACCTCCTTCACTTGTTTGCCAGCAGTGTTGGTGGCACTGCACTGGTAGCGACCCTTGTCAACCCTGCGAGCACTCTTGATGTGGAGAACTTGGTCCCTGTCCAGGAGCTCAACATTGGGATCACCCAAAAACAAAGGCCTGAAACAGAGACCATTTTGCTTCACAGAATTCTGCCCCCACCCTTTCAGCATTAATTGAAACTGACAGTAAGAAGAAGAGGTCCTTTGGTGGCAGTAACTGTACCATCCTAGAGTGTCATTTAGCACTAAATTAATGCCATTAATCACAAGAATCGCCATGCAGTGACAAGCTGCTATGATTAACTCTACTCCTAACTTCTAAAAGAAATCAAACCACAAAAAGTACTTTTCTCAGACCTCCAGGATGCCATCAGAGTCAGAGCTGCACACCTGACCTCAGCTCCTAATTTATTTAGTCATGCTAGGCCTTTGCTGGTAACAAAATGTCAACAACTACACAGGAAAGAGTAATACCCACAGCAAAGAGTAAGGAATTGTCACAGCAGAGTATCTCCGAGTCCTGACCAATGCCAACACTGGACTACATTGTTAAACATGAAAAACACCCAGTCCAGCTGGGTTTTCAGCTAATATTTAAGAATTCTTCTCCTGGTGTGCTTTCCTGGAAGATGAGAGGAGATGAAAAATGGAAAACATGCAGGCTATAAATGTTTTCAAACCTTCACTATATATATATGTAGATATAACCTTTCAATCTTTTAATGTATATATGAAGAACTGCACAAGGCACTAGCCAGCAAAACATCTGATATGAATCCTGTCTACCAGTGAAAAAATCATCTCAGCTGAACAACTGCATTTTAACTAATGATGTGTGTAAAATAATCCAGGTAAAATATATCACAGAATAAACTCAAAGAAACAGTTCTGCTTATCTTGCTTCAACCATCATCTTGCTCCAAAAACTCAAAATCTGCTCTGCAAGTGCCAATAATGGGTGAGTTCAGAAAGAAAAGTGGGATAATAAGTTTTGACAAAAGCATTTACCACTCCAGATTCTGATGACACTAAGTTAACACTAAGCAGTTAAACACTGCACCTCCTTCCTCTCTGCTCTAGGAGAGGAAAAGCCCGACATAAATCACAAAAGCTGCAGTATACTCACTTGCCATCCTTGAACCAGTGAATGTCAGGAACAGGGAAGCCTTTGGCTCTGCATTCCAGATGGATTTCATGGTTGAGGATGACTGCCACTTCACCAGCGGTACTGGCACCTATTATGCTCGGTGGAACTTTAAAAAGACAAACATTAAGGAAGGACTGGTATTTAGCCACAGACACTGTGCCCTGTGACAGATGGAATGCAGCAGTGGATCTTACTATTCCCTTGAAACACCTTGAGTGTTCACTGCAGAGGGAATTCTGCAGATCACAGCAGCCTGTCTATCGTGACAAGCACTGGTGAACTGTACCTGGGAACACTTCTATGTCACACTGCACACCCCAAATACAAAACAAAGTACCAAAGCCCAGAAATCTAATGCAACATTTTGTCTGTATTGCTACAAGAAAGGCAAAGTTTAAGCACTCAGTGCTTCAGCATCCAATAATTCATGGGCAGAGAGTGGAAGAATCTATTTATAATGAGCTGAAATTTATTGGCTTCTTATATATCAGCTGTTTTTCCAATCACCAACTAAAACCCAAACCAAACAAATATCAACCCCAAAGCCATGCAACTAACCAAGTATATGGAGGTTAAACATCTTCTCAGAACTTCCTGCTACGTTTATGGCTTTGCATGAATACTGTCCTGCATCCTCAGTAGTAGCTTTCAGGAGCTTCAGTATCTTCCCATTGTGCAAAATCTGAAGAGCACTGCTTTCCACAACCTTAGAGGAACCCGAGACATTAGCCTTGTGTGATCCAAGCTACAGCAGCCAAGTATCACAGCTGGATTTTTATAAGAAAATGGTAGTTTTAGTGGAAGGATAATCTGTTTCTCCTTTCAGTTTCAGCACTAATCTCCTGCCCTGCTGCAATGAATTCAATATGGTTTCTAGCTCAGCCTAGGGCAGGGAGTGGGGAAACTCCAACCAGCAGCAATGGGCAGTCCCAGGAACACATAAAGGGACCTCTCCTCATCTTAAACTACAACTTATCAGCTACAAGTGGAAACAGAGGACTCAAGGATAATCGTGAGGAATTCAATTCACCTCCAAAAGTTCTCATTTCTCCATCTGTAGAATGAAAAAAATGCCAATACTGATCCCCTCTGCATGGATTGGCACCTACAATACTGGGGGATTGCCAAGGCCAATTCCTAAAGGAATACTGAAAATAAAGAGTTTACATGTGACTTATAGAATTAATGGATAAGCCATATTTAGCTGCCTTTTTGTGGGGGTGTTCTTAGAGGACTTCAATGTACATAAAGACATTTATCTGTATTTATTTTAAATAAATTCTCATACCAAGCCCTCCAACGTCCACAGTTAGGATTCATCCCACATACCTGGATATCATCCTTATACCAGGAGATGACTGGAAAGGGGTTAGCAGTTACTTCACAGAAGAGACTTACAGGGTGATGAACAACCACAGATGTATTTGTCACCTTATCTTGATCTCTAATTTCAGGAGGAACTGCAAGAAAGCTCAACATTATGACTTAAGTCTTCCTATTCCAGTGATTCCTCCCTTCCATCCCAGTCAAAGACCACTATAAATCAAAATTTCCCAAACCCTTCTCATTCCCTTCCCAACACTTCCATTTGTCTTTAGGCTCTGAACAGATGTCCCTGCATCCTTTCTTCTCTGCCAAAAACAGTCTTCTCTTGCTCAATAACAGACCCCCAGGGAAATTCACTCAAACACAAGCACCACCACCATTTTAAGAGAATAATCTTAAAATTATTCTGAAATTTAATCTTGAAATCTAGTGTTATTTGTTTAGCATATGAAGGAAGCCTATTCCAGAGTCATCCTTCCCCTCCATTGGCCCAGTCATGCCCCAGAACCCCATTTATCATTTGTCCCACTATGAATGCAGAGAGAATGGCCTTAAGTGGTGGATTAGAAAGTTCCAACCCCACTGAGGAGCCAGCTAATTAGAACTAACTGTCATGGGAAGTGAACAAGGCTGGAATAACAGCAAGGTGTCTACAAGGTTTCTATTTCCTAACTAAGATTCTGGAAGAAGAAGAAGAAGAATATCAGCAACTAGGAATCTCCTAGTCTCTCTTCATTCTGACAACTCTTCTCTCATTTGAAATGTAGACCTAGCCCTCAATCTGTAACTTCTACAACACAAAGCTTCATTTGTTATTCGCATTAAAATTTTCAAGTGTAACTGGAGTTTTTACCAATACGATGTACACCTGGATCCTTGAGCAAAACAAAGATGGTTTGTGCATAAAGTCACGGAGAACAGGAAAAACAGGGGAAAAGAAAAACTATTATAGAGAGTGTCAGAAAAATAGGAAGTACTCAGATTTTACAGTTTAGCAGCACAAGGGCAGATTTGGGCCCCGCGATTTGCTAGAAGAAAACAGAAGATACTTTTCCCAGCCAGCTCCCCGAGGGCTGTATGTATTTACCATGGACTTTCAGGCTGTATCTCCTCTGTGTGCTCCCAGCCTCGTTGGCTGCCACGCAGACATAATCCCCACTGTCTGAGGGCGTGAGGGCAGCTATGACCAGCAGGGTCCCATCCTCCAGCACCGAGAGCCCCGGCTCAGCCCCGGTCAGCTCCCGCCCATTCCGCAGCCATTTGATGGCAGGCTTGGGAATACCTGCAAGGAAAAGGGGAAATGGCCACAGATGCTTCGCTCAGCTCAGAACAAGATTGATTCAAACAACTCCTGCTGCTTGCTGGAAGGACAACACACAGGGAGGCCAGGAGCTTCCAAGAGGAAGCTCCAGCTGTTAGAGGATGATTTTAACATTAAAAATCTTCATCCTAAACATTGTAAAATCCTTGTTGGCTAGCAGTGACTTTCCACAGGACTTCCACACACAGTGGTTATTTAAATCACTGTTAGTTTGAGTTTTTCCATATAAAGCATACATGGAAAATACCGTGTGGATTGGACATTTTTACAGCAGTGTTGTAATTTGCAATGGTCAGCAGAAAAAGATCCTTCTGTCACTACCAGGGGTAATCAGGACACTCACCTTTTGCAGGGCACGGGAACGCGATGCGCTGGTTGGCCACTCTTTCTTGGAAGGGGCTGTTGAATGGAGGGTCCAGGTCCTCAATAGTGGGAGGCTCTGAAAGAAAATTAGATCCAAAAAACTGCTTGATCTCTGCTCCAAATACAAAAATACAGTTTGTCAATACATAACACTAAGTCTTCTCTCATTCACACAAGGTCACATTCCAGTAACTCCCTTTGCATTGACTGAGATGGGTACTACACAAGTAGTTTCCATTTCAATGCGAATATTTAGGAAGTAAGCAGGACAAAGATGCTTTCAAACTTCACAGAAAATAGCTCTTTTTATCTCTTGCTATATATATTTTGAAGACAATGTTTCTGCATAATCTGAAAAATATCAACTGTTTTTTCCCCACACCACATATTTTAGTGCTACTGCCATCCTTTGTTCTCAAGTCTGATTCTAAACTTCTGTGCAGACTGAGACTATACGAAGAATATTCTTTATAATGAAATAAAGTTACTGAGAGTTCTTTGTTGTCTGTAGGAAGCATTTCTCAGCATCTCTAATCCAAAGGGATCAGAATGTTGCCTTTAGACTTCTGCAAAGAAGAAACAGTTCCTGCTTAGCTTAAGTCAGTCATGCTCCATTGACATCTGTCAGCCCCTCAGGTGAGGAGTTACGCTACGTATTTAAATTGGCACATTGACCACTTACCCTTTCACCATTTCAACATCATTTTTATATTTAAATCTATATATATATATATAGTGTGCACGCTTCTTTTTTTTTTTTTTATTTCTGCAACCTCTCCAAAGACTATTCGCTCATTCTAACTCTCCTCAATTACCATCAGAACATAACATCTAAACCAGATGTGGCTTTTGCATCACGTTAACAGTGGGCCAGAGAAAGCCCTGCCCAGCAAGGCTCCAAGCCCACACCAGTGGCAGGGAGCCCCTGCCAGCCCGGGCCAGGGCAGGAGCGTGGCCCCAAACAAGTACCTTGCACTTGCACTGTGACCTCCGCTGTGTCACTGCCTGCACCGTTGGTGGCCACACAGGTGTAGGTGCCAGCATCAGGGAGCTGGATGCTGCTGATGCCCAGAGCTCCATCCGGGCTCTGCAGGAACTTCCCCCCATCCGTGGGCACAGCACTTGTGCCTCGGAACCAAGAGACCGACGGGGCAGGGACGCCCTGGGCACTGCAGGGGAGCTCCACTCGCTGCCCAGCCTGCACTTTCAGAACTCGAGGCCCACGCTGGATCCTTGGAGGAACTGAAGAGGACAAGTTTAGTCCACAGAAATGTGAAAGAAACAACATGCAGGATCATTCTTAAGGCTGGGAGAGCTGGGAGTGTTCAGCCTGGTGAAGGAAAGGTTCCAAGGAGACCATAGAGCCCTTTCCAGTACCTAGAGAGGCTCCAGGAGAGCTGGAGAAGGACTTGGAACAAGGGATGGAGGGAAAGGACAAGGGGGAACTATTTTAAACTAAGAGAGGGGAGATTCAGACCAGGTGTAAGGAAGAAAATTTTATGGTCATGGTGGGGAGGCCCTGGCACAGGGTGCCCAGAGAAGCTGCGGCTGCCCCTGGATCATTGGAAGTGTCCAAGTTCAGGTTGGACAGGGTTTGGGACACCTTGGGATAGCAGGAGGTGTCCGTGCCCATGGCAGGAGGTGGCACTGGGTGACCTTTAAAAGTCTCTTTCAACTCAAACCATTTTATGATCCAATGAAATTCTTTTCTATTTTTATCATTTAAGGAAATGTTCCTTATTTACTGAAATCAAATGCCCTCAGGTGACTACAAAAGCAGCCTTGCATGTTCTCTTCACAGAATAGGAAGGGAGATACTCTGGTGCTGAATTTATTTGAACAAGCCACACAGCATGGCTCCCATGAGCAGTGTCATACTCTGAGCACACTGGAAGAGCTCCTCATAACACAAAACAATTCAAAAGCTTTTATGATAGTTAATCACATTTTCCTTTTGGCATTTTAATTTCCTTTCCCTAATCCCTGATTTTTGTTCATTTCCAAACACAAGTTCAGACAAGGGAGATAAAATATGACTGGAAGTGATTTTGCTGGTCCTATAGAATAACATAAATCCACCGTAAGTCTTCTGCCACAGTATTTTTTTTTTTTCCTAAGGATCATTAGCAATAAAAAGACTTTAAAAAAATGCCTGAAACAATAACAAGTGACATTTTTCCAGACTTGACATTGTGTGAGTGTTTAAGAGAGTGGCTGGGCGCTGGTATGGAGAGAGCAGGAGAGAGACAAAGGAGTGACATGAGATGTAGGTAAGGAGAGGGAGAGGGAGAAGGACACAGGTCCTGGCTGGAGCCACTGGACACCTTTACACACACCTATGTATTTATGTGTGTTTATACAACATTTCCCTTCCACAAAATCAGTAACTCACATGTGAAGATAATACAACCTGAAAGAACAACACTTGAGAGGATTTAATGTCAGTTAGGAAAAAACTTTGAAAACCTCTCAAAGATGCTCAGTTCCATGTGGAGACTTGCAGATGATGAACCCTGGAGTTCCAACTCACCATGTACACTGAGTTTCACTGACTGAGTCACGTTCCCAGCAATGTTTGTAGCGACACAGATATACATTCCACTGTCTGAGACTTGGGTCTCACTGATCTTCATTGACCCTGAGGGGAGGAAAGTGTATCTGGAAAAAGAAGAAGCAGATAAACTGTATAAACATGTATGGAAAGGTGAATGACCTCTCTGTACACACTGCTAATGATTGCTATGAGCTAAAATAACACCACTCTGACCATATTATGCAACTGTAACTTATATTTACTCCTATTTTTTTTCCCAACTCTTATGGAGCCCCTACATTCAGAATATACAGCAAATATCTAAAATTTAAGATCCAAATTACAAAATTTGGTTCCAGCTATTTATAGGGCTTATTAAAATGTGATAAAGGCAGAGAAATGGAGCTCTTCACCCTCTTGTTGAAATTATTTTGCTCAGCTCAGGTCAGCAGGGTCAAAAAGTTAAAACTTTTATTACTGCTTCTTCCTGGCAACAAAATGTTTTTACATTGATTCAGGATGGAAGACAGGATTTTGATTCAAAACTCTCAGTTCTGGTGTTTATAGGAATTGTCATTATTCCCCAGTAAATAATTAACTATACAGCAGTAAGTTCTCCACAGTTCTGATCACAGATCTGTAACACCAGAAGCTACTTTAGCCAGCCAAGCCAAAATCTTCTGTAGGAGTCAAAGGTGATAGACACAGGGAAAATGAGTGAGGAGGGAAGAAAAAATGACAGCTAAGGATTGACAAAAAGAAATTCAAGGCTGGCACTCAAGATAGCATCCAGAATTGGTGGGATCATCTGTCCTCCATTCTGTGGCCCTAATTAGGACAATGTTATTATAAGGACATAAATGGCGAATTTGGAGATCACAGTGGCTGGAGAGATGAATGGAAGGAAAGTGAAATGTATTTTCTCCAGTGTAAAACCTGTCTGATACTACAATTCCTCCTCTGCTGCCTGTATCATTCCAAACTTCTTGGCACTTTTTTAATAAGCTCAGAAGACAAATTTCTGAGGCAATTTCTCCTCCTCAATTTTGTCCAGTAATTACATTTGCTTTCTGATAAAAGCTCCTTCATATCTGATTTCCCTCTCCCTTTGTTTACTGTTCACATTTCTAACAGGATCTTTGGGTGGTCTCAAACAGTTCTGTTTGGACTAATCTAACTTTTGCTGACATCTGTAAACAATTTTATGGAATGGGCTGAGCTGGACTTCTGTTCCTCTGGACAACTTGGATCTCACCACAACAGCCATGAGCAAGCACCCCAATTTATCAGTGTCTCCTGAGGTAAAACGAGGACAAGTAAGAGACCAAGAATGCAGATTTGTTAGTGCATGCAGCATGCTCACAGGACACAGCAGAAAACCTCTCATGGATTACTGACAACAAGCCAAATCCCTGCAGACAAGCCTCCTTCAGCAGACACGGAGGCCAAAGATCTGCTGAGGCTGCCACAGGCTCCCTGGAGTGCCTCCAAGGTGCAGGTTTGGCCACAAGGGAAAGAGGATCCCCAGTACAATTCCTTAGCTCAGATGCTGGCTGATTCTGTCCATGGGACACCAGGGACACCAGCAAGCACACTGTGCCTGTGGCCAGCCTTGCCACTCCCTGTTTAATGGACACAGCTGGTGCCTGGCCCTTCTGAGGAACCCTGAGGGACAGAAAGCTGCAGCACAGCCTGTGACAGTACCTGGCACTGTGACACACCTGTCACTGTGTACCTGACACAATGGAGTCACCAGCTCATCTCCCCTCTTATTCTGTGCCACACTAAATAATAAGGGAGAATTCCAGCACTGTCCAACACAGTTCCCAGCTCTTCATTCCCTAAGGCTGTCAGCTCAACATTTTACAAGTATTTAACTCTGATTTCACATGTTCAAAAGTCTCTGGTGAGTTTTTGGATCCAAAACACAGCAAGCAACATGCTCTTGTCAGCACACCCAAGCATTTATCACCATCATGTGTATCCTACTGGCAGGCCAGGCTTATTGTAAATCACAGACAGTGCTCCTCTGAGCACAAATGTGAAGCACATAAGAAAAGAAATAGTTTTTAAACAATTATAATCATGCACAGATGATGTGGGTCTCTGGGCAGCACCACAGTACAAATACCCAGGATCTCTCTCCTCCTAGCCTCCTGAGACTGGATATAAGCACATGCTGGAATGGGAGATGTGCAACCATGCACAGGCCTAGCAGGCTTGGGAAAGAGAGCTTCAAGACCCTCAACAGGGTGAGTAACCTTCTTAGTGATCCTGTGGCAATCAGAAATCACACACCCTTCCAAAATCCTGACAGTTTAGAGGCAATTTCACTTTTCTTTTGTTTTCATCAAACATTGTTACCTTGGAGAGAATGGAGATATGAGCTGCATTTCTTTGGCCCAGGTAATTATGGGGGGTGGCAAGCTCCTCACTTCACATGGAAGTGTGACATCTTCCCCTGCAATTACTGAGACCTCTACGGGTTTATCATGTGCATTTCCTTGCTGGTCTCCAGGCCTGGACACTCTAGGTTTCACTATAACATGGAACACGTTAAGAAGCTGCAATGAATATACATATTTGTACAAATGTAACACCATACAACATCTCTTTTTTAATCAGGTATAAAACATTACAATCCTGTTTTAATGACCTGTCTGCAATAGAGATAAATCACTGCTGTGCTGATGTACAGTGCCTGTAGCTCAGACACAGGCTGATGCCCCACATGGAACACCACAAATCCCAGAAAGCCTGAACTATCCATTCAAAAAGATGGCTGTAATTCCTGTGTGTGCTGAGCTCTGTATTGCACAGGTAGCTAGCAACCACTCCCTGAACTGTTACACTACAGCCCCAGTAACTCCAAGCCATAAAAGCCTTGCAAAGCACACCTACGCCCAAACCAAATTTTAATAACATTGGATTGATGATGACAGGAAGGCTTGGGACTGGTGGGATTAAGGGATCTTCATTCTTGTCTCAGCAGGAAATTCTGTTCCTGTACAGATGCCTCCTATCCACTTCCATAAAGCTGAAAATATGCTCAGCCCAAGGTCTGTGAACTCGAGGTAAGAGGGATAAAGAGACTTTAAGGGAATTATAATGGCTGAATGACAAGCCTTTTGGGATCAGCCACGTATAAAACTGCCTGCTTTGGGGATCCAAAAGCACTAACTAGAGAAGAGCTCCCATCCCGTGTGCCCTGGGTGTATCTATCCCAGTGCAGTGGATGGGTGACAGGGACACTGCAGCTGAGCTGAGGTGACACCCACCATAGACAGTCAGCTGCACCTTCCTGGTGGCGTAGCCAGCAGCGTTGGTGGCAGTGCACACGTACTCCCCGCTCTCCTCTCCCCCTGGGGACACCACGTACAGGCTGCCATCTGACCCTGCCGAGAACCTCACGTCGCTGGGAAGGATTACCTCCCCTTTCTGTGGAAAGAAAAATAATAAAAGCCCACAGTGCCTGAAATTTCCAAAATAAAGCAAGTTACAATTATTTAATTCAATAAAAGCTGCTTTTGTCTTTTTTGAGGCTGAGATGGACAAGGTATTTTATATTAGCTAAGAAACTTGGCTTTGAAATTCCATTGATACAAACTATTTAACTACAATTAACTCTTCACAGTCCTTGAGTATCACTTTCTAAGCAGTAACAAGAATAGAAGCACAGGGATTTTTATGCAGAAAATTTGCTACATTTTACAGACCCAAAGTCTTAAAAGAAAATTTAAAAAATAGTCAAGAATAATAATCAAGATTTCAACTGAGTTAATTTTGACATTGATTTCTGATGTCAAAATGAATCTTGTATACATTACACAAACTTGGTCTTAGTCAGCTGCCTCCTCGTCTGTATTTGAGTAAGTGATTAAAAAAAAGAAAAAAGAAAAAGAAATCCTTCCATGTTCTCTTCCCTACCAAACCAACAGTTAACCATTCTATTCCTTCTTTGAAACAAAGCTGTTCCCAAGGTCCCACTCAGTTACATCTGCACAACTTCTGAGGCCCAGAAGTGCCTTCACACCACATCATATGAGCTGTAACACACCCCAAATAACTGTTACTACCAGAAATTATCCTGTTCAAGGAGGGAAAAAAAATCAAAACCTGACTTTAAGACCAATTCCCTCAAAGGCTGAGGTCCTCCTCAGTGCACATCTTGTCAAGGCCATGACTGAAAAGTCATGGGTTAACCCCACAATGCCATTATTAAATACCCTTTCCTCAGAGAAAAAAGTCAGAGCTCCAGAAGAAAAATGAACTCTCAGTCTGTGGCAGGCTGCCTAAACTCAAATTATCAACTCACAACAGGAACAGGAAAAATTTCTAAAGTGTAAAACCCATAAAGATACAGCGATAACCTAAGCCCTGCCAAAGAATAGAACATTGAGCTGTGGCAGGACTACGGCCAAAAGTTCTGCTCTAAGAAACAAAAGCAGCTCTGAACAAACAGAGATTTCCAGGTCCCTCACAACTGGAGTTTTGGGCCATGTTCTTTGAATATAGTTTTTATGACAACTAAATTATGCGTTCAGCCCTTTTTCAGCACAAACAGCTCAAAGGTGAGGGATTACCTTGGACCAGACAATGGATGGCTTGGGAACTCCACTTGCTTTGCAGGGCAGTGTCACTGGGATTCCTTCGATGGTGCTGAATATCTGCTGTCCATGCTGAATGACAGGCAGGACTACAAACACATGCAAATATTACAGACATGCAGAACACATTTCAACATGGCACAACTATTATGGTAAAATCCTTATATTCGATTACTACTTCCTACAGGCAAGCAGGGTTTGGGGCCTTTGGGCCTCTTCTCCAGCCCTGCCATGGACAAGGAGCCACCTTCCAGCCTTTCAGGACAGAATAAATCCCCGTTCACTACACAGCCTGCCAGCCATCACTGCATTATGTACGTGCAGTTTTAAACTAACTGCAGGTATTTCACTGAATGAAATTATTTCAGAAAGGCTTTGTCACATTATTGTCTGACAACATTTTAGGCTTTGCCTCTCAAAATCAGTAACAGGAGACAACCTGAATTCCCTCTTTCAGCTGAGCTGCCTTTGAAATAACACAAAAATAAGGTAACATTTAAAGGTGTAATACCAAAACCTAGATATTTCTAAACACATACAAAGATATTCTTTTTTGTTCTCAAGCTCTGAAACATTCAAAAAACTAGTGTTGACATGGAAGATCTTATGAGTACTTGCCTGTACAAAAAATTTATAGTCTTTCTTAATATAAAAGGAGGTTTCAGCATCTTCAGCAAAGCTTAAAATAAATCTCCCATGATTAATTTAACATGTGAAAAAATTTAACATGTGAGAAACCATGAAGTGATTGTGGCCTCACAGAGTTAACACAAACATGCTCAGCTGAAACACAGATGGGTTACCAGAATGCTAACACTTTGTCTTGCTGTCAGTGCAGTTTTTGGTAGGTTTTAATTAAAGAGAAAAAATAAGGGGGAGGAGAATGGGGATGACACCAAAAACAACAAACAAATTATGACTTTTTACCAAACTCATAATTCATTTCCTTTCATTCTAATTCTCCCAGGAGCTGTGCGTCCTTATCCCAGTTACGAAACATTCAGATAGCACTTCTCATAGCTTTCCAATAAACTCCCACTTGCACCTGCTTGTTAATTAAACCAGATGAAGACTGCACAGCCCTGCCTTTGAGCGAGGATTTTTTTTTTTTTTTGTGAACACAAAATAGTTTTATTCCATTTTACTTGAAAAAACAGTCTTGATCACCCAGCTCCTCCCTGCGCAGCGGATCCAATCTCCCCCCGTGTCACTTCACAAAGCAGCAGAGGAAGCGCAGGGAGTCGGTGCCAGTGCAGCAAAGCAGTGAAAGCTGCTCGTGTGGTCAGCGCTGCCCCTGCTGGCCCCCGAGCACAGAGGGCAGGGCTGTTGCTCACCGAAGACGTGGACAGTGGTGGTGCTGTTGCTGGTGCCCGCCACGCTGCTGGCCATGCAGGTGTAATCCCCCCCGTCCTGCAGCCGAACCCGCTCCAGGTGCAGGCTGCCGTCGCTGCGCACGCTCACGTACGGGTTGGGAACCAGCTGCCAAAGGAGAGAGGGAACCTTTCACTGGGAAGGTACTCCCTGACACTGGGATGCACTGCGGCTTGACTATGTCCCATTGTTAAAAATTACGTGTTCCTGGAGGTTTTTACTAGCGCTTCTCCTCTCCGTCTTTCATGCAAAGTTAATTTTACTTCAGAGTTTTGCTAGCGCCTCGTATTTACTGCTGGAGTGAGAGTAGGAACTGCAAGAGCCACTCTGCTCTACCACAGCACATTCTGTGCTGCCACTCCTGCTTTTAAGGAAGCAAACCCAAAGTGCAATTATTTCACTGTATTTTTATTGATAAATGCAATGACTTGTTTTTCTTCCACAAGTAGACTATTTTCCTTTACAGTTATCAAAACCTTCTAACTTCCATATCCATCAAATAGATAGCTCTGAAGCAAACCATTGTAAAAGGGAATTGTAACTTTCACCAAGGAGTAACCCTTGAAGAGCTATATATCCTACAGCAACATCAAACACCCTGAGCTTGGCAGCACAGCCCTCCCTCATAAAGGGTTGTTAGAAAGCAAATCTGTTCCAGTCACACTCAGAAGCAGCTGAATTCTTCTCTAAATATAACTTACTCCAACACTTTCCTTGGAGCACAGCTTTTCCCAGCAGTTTACAATGACAGGAAACCAGCACTACTAGAGAGAGGAATTAGCAACTCAACAAGGAGGATCCTGCCAGTATTTCTCACAGAGCTTACAGCCTGTGCTCCTTGCACAGCCTCAGGAGAAGCCAGTGATTCCCAGAGACACCTAAACTGAGCAGGAAACCTGAACAGGGGTCAGGTAGTACCAGGTTCTGCTTTGTGACAATAAACTAGGCATTTTGCTACAGTATTTTAATTCCAGTTGTGCAGAAAGGGTCTTATGGAGAAATTAGCAACACAGGTAAAAAAGCAGCTCCATAGGGTAAAGTCGAAAATTTTAGTATAAAGAACTGAAGTTTCATTCACACAACCAACCCCAGGTGTGGGTATTATAAAATTTCTAGAACCTTTGAGTGGTTTGGGTTGGAAGGGGCCATGAAGATCACCTAGTTGTGTCTGCAGGAGGTATAAACTGGCAATGGTATGTTCCCAAGGGGGAAAGAAAACACACTCATTCATGCTCTGAGTAGAACACCACCAGGAAAGCAGGGTATAGAACAGGGACACTGGTATTTACCTCAGCCCATCAGCAACAAGAAAAGGAAAGATGTTAAGACATCCTAAATCTACAGAAATTTTCTGGTACCTTTATTTTAAAAAAATCACTTTTGTCATACTAGTAGGTATATTCCACTAGCATTCCCATAGTCAGAGTCCAAGACTGAAGTTCATGAGCTACAAAAATGCATAAAACTCCTTTGAAAGCAAGCAAAATAGAAGATAAAAGGATAATTCACAAATACTTTGGTTCCAAGTTCTTTTCAAGACCTCCACATCCCCCACTGCCATCTCGCATTCCCTCATCTGTACTTCAGGGTCAGAAATTTCCTGGCATGGGCAGTGATCACATTAACTTTTGGAAATTAAACCAAGCTGTTATCATGCCTTGAGATGTCAGTTGTAGCTTTCCTCTGCCAATAAATCTCACAGGAAACAAAGCAGTCTTACCACCACATTGTTTTTAATCCACCTCCTGTCTGGAATGGGGTTCCCAGCGAGTAGAACACAAGGCAAAGTGAGCTGCTGGCCCTCAATGACATTGGCTGTGGCTGGGCTTGCTCCAATCAGAGGAGTGACTTGAAGAAAAGGAAGAATGAGAAGAGATTACTAGGATTTTTTTATATATTCATGTAAAGTACTAAATTAAATTAGTATTAAATTGAAGTATTAAAATGAAAAAAAGACAAACAAATGGGGTGTGGGGTAGCACAGGAGGCATGGAAAGCTGGGGAAATACACAGTGATCCTTAGCCTAAGGAATGGCAGCAAATGGAAGATGCTGTCCAGCTGAAACTGGATCCAATCAATGGTTTCCCTGGGAACTCACGTTCCCCTGGCACCAAGTTGATATACTGTTTTTCCTTACTTGGGCAAAATACCGAAGAACAGAAATAGTGAGTTTGGAGAGGACAAAAACTAAATTATCATTTCCAGCGGGCATAAAATGTGAAGGATCAGAAGAGAAGTCACAGCCAGGAAGACAATCTGCACATTCTGGGAAAAGCCAACAGCAAACTGCCTGGGTACATGGCTGAGAGACTAAGCAATGGACATTAAATAATACTTTTAAACAGGTAAAACCATGTCTATCAAACACTACCAGTATTACTGTTCGTGCAATAAGTTTGAAGTTAACAAATGGTTTCTTTGATGGCAGAAAGGCTCTGTTCTTACCCTCATGCAAATGTACACATTCCATTGCAATATTTTTCCTTTTATTGCCAGATGTCAAACTGAGATAACAACCAAGCCTCTAACAGCATGGATATTTGAAAGAGGGTTAGATGGGATATTGGGAAGAAATGTCTGCCTGTGAGGGTGGTGGGGCCCTGACACAGGGTTGCCCAGAGAAGCTGTGGCTGCCCTGGATCCCTGGCAGTGTCCAAGGCCAGGCTGGACAGGTTGCTCTGGGCTTGGAGCAACCTGGGATGGTGGAAGGTGTCCCTGCTCATGGCAGGGGGTGGGACTGGATGGGCTTTAAGGTCCCTTCCAACCCAAACCATTGTGGGATTCTGTGGTCAAGGCCAGACATTTATTGTCTTCTTGGATCACCAAGATTCCTTCCTACCTCAACACTGACACAACCATGTTCATTGCTGCCTTTTTTTTTTTTTTAAATTACTATTATTATTATTATTAATTAAATGGCAGGAACCCCATGATTAGCATTCATCATTATGGTGATTTTTGATTCCTCAATAAATTTACTTAGGAATAAGAAAAAAAACACAGGATAAATCACTTCTTTAAGGTCCAAGCTAAAAGTGCAGGTGGAACTAATTCCAGTTAGTGCAGCCAGTAAAAAAAAAAATGTTCTAACAAGCAAAATCCACTGAAATCAATTACAATATTCCACGTAAATGTTTTCTAATTCAGGGTGTATGGATGACACATAAATACAGCACACAGATAGGTCAGCATGTATGGACATAACCCCCAGGCATTCTGTCTGCTGCCCAAACACCAACAGCTCCCACTGCCATGCACTGCTCTTACCCAGTCCTGTCACCGTGACCGTGGCTGGCCGGGACTGAATCCTTCCAAACTGGTTCTCAGCTTCACAGACATAAGTCCCTTCATCACTGACCCACAGATCTACAGGGGGAGAAAAGGGCTGACTGCAGCATTTGAGATGAAATGATATATGGACAGTTTGCCTCTGCCTCTCCCTCTCCACACAGACACCGTGTCCTTGTCTCTCCTGCCTTCAAACACTCAGTTTGAAACAGAGCATTCCTTTCCATCAGTCACCAAGTACAGAAGCAATGGCAATACAGAAAGGAATTAAAGGCTAATGTAAACAACAGAATAATATCACTCAGCCTAAGAGTGACTGAAATGCTCCAAAATAATCTACATCACAAAGCCACTTGCAGCATTTTTGATTATTACCCAAATTAGGGCAGATCTACCACATTGAGTTTGGAACCAATTCTCTACAAAAAACCAAAACAAAACAAACCCAGAAGAAAATTCGTGGCTACTCAGAATCAGAGACCATAGCTCACTTGTATTTCAACAAAGATAATTTGAATGAAGAAGAGTGAAGCCAATGACCAAACAGAACTGAATTCACAAGCTCACAGCAAAATTAACTGCACGTCAACAGCAATGACGTCAGTATCACCAACACAATCTGTGATAAAAATCCAGTCTTTTTACATAGTTGATTCAATGGAGTCATGTAGCAACTTAAATGCCTTGCAAATGTCCTAGTTCCCTGTGGAATTCTGTTCTTTGAAGGTTGAGTCTACCTACTCTGGATGGCCAGAGCGCCCGTCCTGAGCTGGCTGCTGGAGCTGAGTGCGAAGGGCCGGGAGAAGAGGGGAGCCCCATCCAGCCTCCTCCAGGTGACCCTGGGCTCAGGGTAGCCCTGCACGTAGCACAGGAGCGTCACGTTGGAGCCCAGATCCGCGGATTCGTCACCCGGCTCCTGCGTGAAAATGGGGGGAGCTGGGGAGAGAGCACACGCAGAAAGTGAGCATCCTAACACAGCAACCCCCTTCTCTAACACCACTGATGACCTCGACTGACGTCCCACTGTGCAGAGGTTTTCTTCAAACATGCCCAACTCTAGAAACGCCTTAAGTATCAGCGTTGCTAAACTCCTTGTCTTCTGCAAACAGTGCCATTCGTTCAGGAAGAGATGTGCCTGACAGGAACATTTTAATAGGATGCAATGTGTCAGGCCACAGGCAGATGGAAAGAATTAGGAAGAGGAGAGGAAAGGCTAAATCAAAATAACCTCACATAGTAACTCAAGTTTGTGTAATTAATGCTCTGTTTGAGAATTTTATTAGGTTGAGGTTTGAACAGCTTCCTCCTCCGGTGCCTCTCTTTTTCCCCATAATTTTTCTACTTTGCAGAAGAAGTAAGACTGGACTGGAAACAGATGGGCTTTAAGGTCCCTTCCAACCCAAACCATTTAGCGATTCCAAGCTGCAGTCCAAATGGGACAAGAAAGCTGCTTAGCCAACACCACCAAAAGGTGCTCCCAGCACACACAGAGATCTGTTAGAGAGGTTTGGGGAGCCAAGGCATCCCTCCCTGACCAGTACAGAAACTCTGCAATCTGAGTGTGCCTTGTGCAGGTTTTAACTACTTACAGCCAACATCCAGAGTTATCTTGCCAGCAGCTCTCCCTGCCTCGTTGGTGGCCACGCACGTGTAGTCACCAGCATCCAGGTCTTGTGTTTCCTGGATCTTCAAAAGACCCCGGTGAATATCAATAATGAGAAATGCTGATGCCCTCAACTCTAAGTCACCTGAGTCCAGACAGAAAGAAAAAATAAGTGTTTATATCAAATATATACCTATATTTATCAAAATGATCCCAACAAAACAGTGTCCACGTTTGAGTTAGTTCACAACATAGCTGTATAAACTCAGCAGATGAGAAGTCTGACTCCCACTCAGCTGAGAGGAAAAGTTCATTATTACATTAAATACATCCTTTTTTATTTATTGGTTCCACAAGGCAAACACAAACCCAAGTATCTCTGGGCAGAGATTAGCATTAGGACAGTGTGTCAGGCTATATGACACACAAAATTAGAGGCTACATGAAAACAGAACAATAAAGGCTACAGAAAAATGTTTTGCAGCATAAAGCTAAACATTTTCTGAAAGAACAAACCTTATTTAAGCTGGCAGGAGGCTTAGCTTTGTTTTACTATTATTATTAATTATGCTACAGCGTGTTAATTCACCATATTCAAATAGAAGCAGGAATTTATGCCCTAGAGGTCAATGACATTTCTTCTAGATTTAGAGAATTTCAAATGCCTGTCACTGGTTGAATACAACACAACACTCTTGAGAGAAATGAAGCCACTTCCAGATCATTGTTCTAAATATTGCTGCTAAATGACTCAATCACCAAGCAATGAGCACACCTTTAAACCATTTCACTTGGGGGGGTGGGATTCCAGTCGTTTTACACTCCATAACAGTCGTGTCTCCAAGACCAACCAGAATTTCACTCTGAACTACAGTTAATGTTGGGGCCTCTAAAAAGAAACAAGACAGAAAAAAATGAGCTCTTCACCAAAAATATAGGTAATTTTTAAGATATGAACCATGAAAGACTCTAATTTTCTTTTGTTCTATGGAAGAATGTTTGCATTAAAAGTCAAACAGACTTAAAAGTGAAAGATAAACACTGGGAAACAAGGAAAAGTAAAGTCTGGTCCACAGCATCTAAATCATATGCAGAATATACAGGAAATAAAGGACAAAATCAGAAAAAGTACAAAATTAAGTAGAATCAGGAAGTACAAACATGAAGAGTCATTCTCCTCCTCCAGCCAGTTGGTCATGAAACAGTTTAATACTCTGCTATCAATATCTTAACACAGTCTTTTGATACAGAAACACAATCGCTTTTCCAAAGACACACTCAGGTTTCCCAGTCTATCCCCTTGTAAGACCCTATTTTAGGGGGTTTTTTTCAAATCTAAAAAGGTTTTTTAACCTAAAAAAGCTTTCTTTTTAGAAAGAGCATCAAGCGCCAAATACTACCTAACAATACTACTCAGGTTTGAACAGAAAACAAAAGGGACATTTGTGAGCTGCTCAACCTATCTTCTGAGGGTTTTGAAATTTCTACTATTATGTTCTGCAGGGCTCTACTCATTTTAACAGCTCCTCCTCCCTGATGGTGAACTAGTTTATTTTTCTAATTTCACTACACTGCTTTTCTCCTTACCAATGTATGTGAGGGTGGATGTCTGTTTCTCTGTCCCAGCTGAGTTACTTGCCAAACAACCATAAATTCCTGCATCTCTGGGAATTGCCTTCCTTATGATTAAGGTGCCTTCTGGGGTCATTCTGTACCTGGGAACACACAGGGAACCAAGCAAAATTATTAGAAAGAACAATGGTTATATCCACACTCCAAGCAGCCACAGCAGCATAAGCAGAGGGTCTATAAATATAAATAGGTGTTTCTAGGGTTTTTTTTCCTCATGATAAACACTATTCTATCTAGCACTACGTGTCATGAAAAGTACATAAATTAATCTTGTAAAAAAAAACCCAGAGAAGAAAACTAAAGTGTTTATCTGTTAGAGATGAGGTAATTGCAATTAAAGAGTTATTAAACTAAAGACTGAGATACTATTTCCAGAACTCACACACTCCTGTTGAAGTAGTGGAATTATTTTGGCACTATTCAAACCTTCTTTCTCACATATGACATTAAAATAAATGGAGACAACTTCAAGTCCCACCTGCTGGAGCCAATGATAAACATATCGTTGAGTGTCCACACAACTGTTGGCTTTGGGTAACCCGTGGCAGAACACCTGATGGACACTTCAGAACCTTCTGTAAAAGTCTGGTTCTTGGGTGAAATTACAAGCCTTGGAGGTTCTACCAAAAGAAATTAAAAAGAGCAATTAAAAAGTCTTGCTAGAAAACACAGGTTACGATAAGAACTTCATTCCCATTTTCGAATAGCTCCATGGTGAGAAAGCAACCCAGTGAAGGTTGGAGCCCACTTGTTTCCACTGGCAGAGTCAATCAGTCTCAGACTGAACCACCTTTTTAAGAGGGATTAGGTGAGAAAATCTTGTAACGCCTTCCTGAGATGGGGTTAAAAAAGCAACAACAGAGTCAATTTTGACAAACACCAGACAATGAGCAACATGGAAGGTGTCCCTGCCCATAGCAGGGGTCAGAACAAAACGAGCTTTAAGGTCCCTTCCAACACACACTATTCTGTGATTTGAGGAAATTTATTCAGACTACTGGACACTAAAACCCACAAACCTTCAGGTGGGTCAATTGCCAGAATGTAATCTGAGGGATAAGAATGAAAGTCACAACGCGTGTGCAGACACAAGCGGAAGAGAAGTGAATCTGCCGCACTAACAATTGGAAAGGATGTTATGGATTTCAGGGGTGTTTTCACTAGAAAAGCAACTGTGAACTCAATAGAATTCATACATTTTTAACCCAGAGAGGCTGTGGGCTCCTCATCCCTGGAAATGTACAAGGCCAGCTTGGTCAGGGCTTGGAGAGCAACTTGGGATAGTGGAAAGTGTCGCTGCCCATGGCAGAGGGTGGCACTGAACGGGCTTTAAGGTGTCTCCAACACAAACCATTCTGGGATTGCATAATCCTTAGACAGATTTCCTCAGTAAAAAATGACCACCAAAGCAGTTCACTTGGGCAACAGACACTTTCTATGGTATGCATGACTTTGTCTTACAGTGGCAAGAAGAAGATCAACACCCATGGAGAAAAAGTTGAAATGGGAAACCAGCTGCTACGAAATAAGTAGTACCAATCTTCATGTTTGGAGCTTTGCCTTTTGCTCACCACCCTTTACTGATACGAATTTCTGAGCAAACCACAGGACAAAGGCCTAAGCCCAACTCTCCTTTTCATGAGAGTCCAAGAGGCT
Organism: Rhadina sibilatrix; assembly: GCA_013400275.1. Taxonomy (NCBI): domain Eukaryota; kingdom Metazoa; phylum Chordata; class Aves; order Passeriformes; family Phylloscopidae; genus Rhadina; species Rhadina sibilatrix. The sequence goes on along the minus strand of VWYO01019737.1, from coordinate 56,847 downwards.
GAACACATGGAAGCCAGAGGTACCTCACATTAGGGCTGCTCTGCACAGCCCTTCTTTCTCGGCCCCAGTGGGCATTACCTCATCCCAGTGACCCAGGTGACACTCGATACATTGCAGTGGCTGCTAAGGAGCAGTGGGTGTAAGAGCCAGCACACAGCACAAGTGGGCAGGAAGGGGTCAGAAATGGCTCCACGTTACACAACTGTCCCCAAGTGCTTTATGATGTGCACAGCTGGCTCAGCTATTTTTATTTGATTTGAAATCCTGCCAAGAGATGCAGGGGGTATTCTGCATGCTCTGGTCACAGGAAGGTCTCCTCTCCTGTTAGGATTAGGAAACTGGCTCTGAGGGCAATTACACATCATGCTTTGGTAATATACTATTGTCCAGACCAGTATTTTCACATGATATTATCAGGTGAGCAGAAGATTAAAGAAATTTTAACTTGTATTATATTTGTAATAAATATTATTACAAAAAAGTCAATATACACAGCTGTAATCATCAAGATACTGACTAAAACCAGTGAGGCCCTATTTGCCACCAATTAACCATCTTGTTTTCTTGCCCAAATGCCAAGGACCAGGCAGGCACACAAGAGGGGCTTTCTCATATGTCAGGTCTATTTAATTTCCTTTCCTTTGTTCTCTGTATCTCAGAGGTGAAGATTTGTAGGTGAAAGGAGAAGCACAAGCTCCTTACAGCACCCATCTCATTCAAGGCTGCACAATGAAACCCTTTGAACAACACAGATCACGTGTAAAGCTTCTCCAGAGACCACACCTTCAGAGCTGCCTCCAGCTCTGGGCCTCCAACATCAGAAGGACATGGAGCGGATGGAGTGAGTCCAGAGGAGGCCATGGAGATACTACCAGGGCTGGAGCCTCTCTGCTTTGGAGCCAGTCTGGGAGAGTTCACCTGGAGAAGAAAAGGCTCGAGGGAGACCTTGAGCCCTTTCCAGTGCCTAAAGGAGCTCCAGGAGAGCTGGAAAAGGTCTTGGGACAAGGGGTTGGAGAGACAGGATGAGGGGGAATGCCTTCCTACTGCCAGAGGGCAGGGTCAGATGGGATACTGGGAAGGAATTGTGCCCTGTGAGGGTGGTGAGGCCCTGGCACAGGGTGCCCAGAGAAGCTGTGGCTGCCCCTGGATCCCTGGCAGTGTCCAAGGCCAGGCTGGATGGGGCTTGGAGCACCCTGGGGCTAGTGGAAGGTGTCCCTGCCCATGGAATGAGATGGGCTTCATGGTCCACTCTAGGATTCTATGAATTGATACTCAATTCAATTGTATCCTTTTATTCACAAGCCAAGTTAAAAGATGTGCAGAAGAAAAGTTGCACATAAACAGAAAAGCTGTGACAAAGGTTCCTGTTTTGGACAGCAAGCTGAGACCAGAGTTGTATAGCATAAAGACAGATCAAAACATTCAAGAGGGATAAACAAAAAAGCCTTCAGCCATCAATCAGCCAGTCACATTCATCTGTTTTTCTGGCACCAACTAAGTGAACCTAATTAAAAAGTAATATCACCTTCACACATGATCTTGCCTTATTCACTTGCCAGTTGCCTTACTTAGCTAGCAAATTCCCAGTGATCCCCTTCCCAATCCCTTCTCATGCCCACCAAGGTGCAGGGTGTGCTGTTCTGTAGCATCCCTTGTCCTGGTAGTCTGCAGAGGGGCACCCACATGTTGCAAGTAAAGAAACAGAATCACAGAATGGTTTGGGTTGGAGGGGACCTTAAAATTATATTCTCTATCCCCTGCCATGTGCAGGGATACCTTCCACCAGACCAGGCTCCAAGCCTCAGATAGCTCCAAAGAACAGCCTAGAGAGAAGCACAGAAGGCCCCAAACTGGTTTTCATTCATTGGCACAGACACTTTGCATTTAATTAACTTTAAATTTGAAATAGCAACTGGTTTTCATTCATTGGCATAGACACTTTGCATTTAATTAACTTTAAATTTGAAATAGCAACTGAAGCAGTAATACTTCAGTTTTATTCCCTTCCCCATTTTCAGTGTTCAAAGATTGCAGAGCAGTATAACCAGTTCCTTTCTGCCCGTTACCACAGTGTGTATCCACAGACCTAAGTGAGCAATATTCACACCATCAGTTAGAGAGAGACCTGAAAGACTATGATATTTACTTCTGTATTGTATCTTTTCAGAGAAAAGAGCAGAAAAAACTCAGAGTTATGCCAAGAAGGTAATTCTCCTTTCATCCATCTGGGCAGTCCCTTCCCTGAAATCCTTCCAGATATTAGTACATTCCTGCTGAAAGCCCCACTGTGTTCATCCAGACCTGGTTTCTGCTCCTGCCTGGGATGTACTTAAATATCAGCATTGCTTTGTTGAGCCAAGTCACACATGCTGTCTCCTGGGCTATTTTTTATTTTCAGCTATATTCAAGTTCTGGGCACTGGGAAGTGCCCCCAGCAGCCCCCCAGGTGAATGCCTCCCAGGCAGCACAGGGACCCACTTTCCCCCACTGCATCTAAGGCAGAGAGCAGGACAGCACTCCTGTCACCCCTTGGCTGGGCCAAACAGCACTTGCACAACTCTTACTACAGCAATGACAATTCTTCATTGCCCAAAGGCAAACAGACACTTGATTTCTCATGTGGGCAGGTGGAACACATCATAAATCTGCCTTTTTTTTTTTTTTTTTTTTCTGTAGATATGGCTGGACACAGCATTGTTTAACACTGCTCCCTGCAAGCAGGTGCTGAAAGTGACTTTCAGCCTATGATGGTGATACCAGAAAGGCACATGAACATTTTTAAACTATAAGGTGAAGGAAACCCACCATGGTGTGGACAGAACAGTAACTACAGCATGTATGATTTTATTCAACATTCAGATAAAAAGATGCACCTGAACAGGACACTGATTTCACTGCTTGTTAACCCAATGCTGGAATTCATCACATGCCCAGATTACTAACTCAAAACATCTCTACTAATCCCAACCTAAACACAAGCCAGAGTCTCTCCCTATTACACAGTTGTGTTGTAGAGGGAAAAGAAAATTGCAACAATCAAGATAATCCCTTCCTTGTCTGTTCTTACACCAGAACACATGAAAAACCAAGATTACCATAAAATCACATTTAGCATCACCCAAATTTGTGAGGATTAACAGTGTAGTTGAAATTCTTCAAGGGGAAGGAAACAAAAAAGCTGCCACAAATAGATCTCTACATTATGCACATTGTTTCAATTTTAAAAAAACCCAAGTTCCTGCATTTCCCCTCAAATCAATATTACTGAAATATACATATGAAAACACCACCCCCTCACCCCCAAAAAAATCAATCTTCCATCATATGCTATATTAATTGAGCCTAAAAATATGCAAATAGCAAACTCATATTTAAAATACCAGGCTGTAACAAAACCAGAAAGAAAAAGTTTAAATGTTCACAGAAGTTCAGTCATCAGTGAGAAACATATTGAAAAATGCATAGCATCACCAATGTTTGACACTCCTGGCCAATCTCCAGCCTCACACAGTTGCAATATACTCCTCTAGGCACCTGAAAAAGGAAGGAATGCCCCCATAAAATCATTTATGTTACCATACAAGACCAATCTGATGGCAGGACTTGCGCAGCTCACAGTATAGAGCCACTATTTCACAACTCCAAATTTGAACCCATACGTTTTAGTCCTAGCACTCAATGGGCATCAAGACTCCTTAGCATTCATCAAACTGCATTCTAGAGTCTTCCAGAATGATCTGGGCAGTACCCCCAGCCTACAGAGAGGCCCAAGTTTCACAAGGGCCTACGCCCTGCCTGGGTCCCAGTCGTGGGGAGCAGTGAGAGGCTGGGGACAGAGGGCTGTCCTGAGCACAGAGCACACAACTGGGGCACAAAGTCAGCCCCAGAAAGGCTCCAGGCTGTATTTGCACAGCTGCTGGCACAGGAGTTGCATGAATGTTCCTTTTCAGAAACAGCAGCATCAAACCCAACACTTTCAAAACAAGGCTTTACTACATCCCCCTTCAGCAGGAAAAGCAGATGCTGCGTTATTTTTAGAGCCACGAGCATTTGTTCTCTGCCTTAACTCCCCCCACCCCAGAGAGAAAATGGGGATGAAAGCAGTGTTTATTCTCTTATGATCTGAAATTCAGAGATCTACATGGAGCTGATCCAACAATAATAAAGGGCTTCAGGATGAATTTAATTTGATGTTCTGAATTACTTACAACTACACAAAGCACGGACCCATCTCCATCAATTAACAAGACTTCAAATTTCCCTCTTCAGCATGTTAACAATGACAAGCCCATAAAGCTGTAGCTTTTACATCTGGCCACCCCTTACTATTTGCTGCCAAATAAAAACTGTTTTTTGAAAACTACTCCAGGCCCCAAGAAGCACTGCAAGTTGTACATGATAATCAGACACAGAGTACCCCCCGAAATCTGAGGGAGATCATTTCGTCCGAGCAAATTAAAATGATCACAAGTAACAGTACTTGCAAACCCTTCAGGTACCATTCAGCTCCCACATGCAGCCATTGGGAAGGCTGGCAGTAGATTACTTCTTCCAAACAGAGGAGGCAAGCACTACTGCAGAAAGCTGAATTCAGCTGCAGCTTAAGTGTTTCCTATATATTTATTCTGTTCTAAGCACTCTTTACAAAAAATAACTTGACTCAGATTCTCAGCTTGGGCTGTCTGAACTGCCCAAGAGGGTTCCCTCAAACATGTTTGAAGGCTGTTAGCACTACCAAGACCAGCCAAAACATAATTCCCAACTATTTGATACAATCTTTCTATATATATAAGTGATTTGAAACTCAATATTCTATTGTGGCAGCAGTAAAACTTCTCTAGCTTTACTAGAAAAAACCACCAGAAGCAATTTGGTTGGTGTGTTAAAGCTCCCAGCTGAGCTACAGACATTAGGAGGAAAACCTAAATCCCAGAAAGAGATGAACAAGGGAGAGAGGCACTTCTCTTGATGCCTTTGACATGCTTGAATGAGTGCCTTGATGGAAAAATTCCATACTATTCAAAACCAGGTTTTCCAAATGTATGGGGGTTGAGGTTTTTTCATTACTTTTTTCCTTTCAGCTTTGTTAAAAATTTAGGTTAGAGAAATCTAAGTTAGTTAGGAATTACTCTGCTGTAGCAAACTAAAGGTAATTCAAACAGATACTGAAAAAACACACTTCACTGCTGTATTTTGTAATAGGCCCTAGTACTAAGTGGTTCCAAATTCACTTATTATACCTTGGTAACCAATACAGGAAAAACGACATCCTGTTAATAAGTGTTACAATTCCACTTTTGACCTCTGTTTTGGACTTTAGGTCAAGCTATTCCATTCAAAATTTCTTTTTTCGATAATTCTAAGTTTTCCATTAGCTAACAAATTACTAGAATTAGAGCAGAAAAGTTAATTAATGAAGGTACCTCCTCTGTACAAAACACGGCCCAGCAGCATCGCAATAGAAATCTGTTGGAATCACCTACAAGTGACAGAATAGTTTTCTTTCTATAGGATTTTGAGTTCTGTCTCTCCTCACCCATAGACAGGCACCAAAGAGCCAAAGTTCAAACCTCCACACAATCAAAGTAAATTAAAAAAAAAAATTCTGCAGTACTTCAAAATTTTAAAAATATTTGCTCCAATAACAATTATTGCATTTATACTTTTTTTTTTCCTTTATAAATTTGCTCCTGGTATACAGCAAAAGTCCAATCCTACATTTGTTTGGTCTCACTCTGTAGAAGGGAATACAGGTGACCTCACTCCTGATAAGTAACAGCTGTGTTAATTACCCAATGCAGCCTCGCCCTGATGAGTAACAGCTGTACCCAACAAAGATAAGAGTGACAAAAGGGAGTCAGCTCATGAAGGAGGAGGAACCTTGAGGAAGAGGGAAGGCTAGGATCACAAAGAAGAAGGATCCTGAGGCGAGAGAATCCCTGCAGTGAGGTCAGTGTGGGTGTGCAGTCAGAGCCTGTTGCTGGAACCTGCAGTCACAGTCTGGCTGGGTAAAAGCTGCAGTCAGAGGCTGCAAACTGCTCCCTGCAGGCAGAGTTCAGCAGGCAATGACCAGCAGTCAGAGGCTGCAAGGGAAACCTCCAGCAGGAGCTGCTGCAGCCAGGCTCAGGGAATGGTTGGAGTCAGGATGGTTGAGCTGTAAAGAGGAATAAAGCAGGACCCTTTTCATGCTGTGATAAACAAAAGGTCTGTGTCTCAGCTCATTTCTACCTTTAACAAGAGAACTGCTGCAACATCACTCATGCCGCTTTTTTTAGTTCTGACTGATTTTTCATTAAATCACACAATGGTTTGGGTTAGAAGGGATATTAAATCTCCTCTCCTTCCACCCCCTGCCATGGGCTGGGACACCTTCCACTATCCCAGGCTGTTCCGAGCTCTGCCCAGCCTCAGACAGTTCCAGGGATGGGCCTGTCCAAGGCTGTGGGCAGCCTGTTCCAAGGCGAGCCCTGCCAAGCGAGCCGCGGGTGCGGCGTCCCGTCGTTACCTTGCACGGTGAGGAAGACAGAAGCCGTGGCAGATCCGCCCTCGTTGGCAGCGGTGCAGCTGTAGCTGCCCGCGTCCGACAGCCGGGCCGGCCGCAGCTCCAGGGACAGGTTGGCCAGGACGCGGAGGCGCGGCGGGTCCTGCAGGCGCGCGTCGCGCCCGTGCCGCTGCCAGCTCAGGTTGTAGCGCCCGGCGCTCAGCACCAGGCAGCTCAGCACCGCCGCGGCCCCCGGCACCACCGTCACGTTAGCGGGCACCTGCAGCACGGGCGGGGGCTCTGCAGGAACCGAGAACAAAGGCGTGAGAGACACTTAGCAGCCCTTTCAAGCATTTCTGCATTCTTAACAACATAAACAACTTCAGGCACACTACAGAACAAAAAAAAAAAAAAAAAAATCAGAATTTTTAATTTTTTTTTCANGATTTTATACAAAAACGTAGAAGGAGAAAGCATCCATGCTTTTATTTGATTAAGGACCTCATGAACTAGGGTAAGAAAAGGGGAGGTAATAAACACAGTATGCAGACAGCCCTGACAGACAAACAGGCAATGCCAACAGCCACTCCTCCTCATGCTGACTGAAAGGCACCAAACGTTACCAGCATCATTGCAGGAGGGGCCAGCACAGACTGTGCAGCTGGTAAGGACACAGACCTGAGGCCCCTGCTGTGGTGGGGGCGAGGGGCAGCTGGTGAACTCATGAAGGAATATGCAGGGAAGCGAATCAGAGAAGAAAAGGGAGGAACAGGCAGGAAGGGGCATAAAAGGGGCCTGTCCCCTGTACAGTACCACCACTCAGTGCCCTGTCCTGACCAGCACAGCTTGTCCTCTCTCACTAGTAAATCCCTTCTTTAAGTCTCCCAGGGTAACCTCAGTCCCTGTCCCTTCTCTGTATCCCTACAAATATGTAGTGTCAGCTACTGGGGGACTGGTGTGAGCAGACTGGGTGCCAGCTGCTAGAGTCAGACCAGGGGTTTGGGAACCCCATGCCAGTGGCACCAGCTCCTGGGGTCCCAGCCCCAGCTCTTGGTGCCCACAGGGACCTTGGGCAGTGCTGCACTGCCACACACCAGGTGTCCCTGGTACATAGGATGAACTCTGGCAGCCAGGCAGAAGGAATTCCTGCAGCTATGTACAACACTCTTCAATTCTCGCTTCCACTCAAATCTCTGGGAATTTCATTATCTTTTCCTGCACATATTTTATGTTGTAACTTGCAGTATTTATCTGCTTTCTACCCGATGCACCTGTGCAGTTCTATCATGCTCCCATAAGAAAGCAGAGGCAATAATTTTCTACTGAAATTAAACTTTGAACTCACAGATGCTTAAAATAGCAGCAGTCATTCTGCTCCTCCTTGAAATATTACTAGTCATTTCAAGAAAGAAAATTAATTATTTATTACTTCATGCATTCCTATTAAAAATATCACATATACTCCATTTGGTTTTCCCCAGACTGGTTCTTGAACAAAGAAAACCTCACAATAAGTAATACTTTGAGAAGGATGCTTGTGCAAAAATGAGACAGCTGTAAGAGCAAGACCAAATCAGTACACACTAAAACACAACTGTCCTAAAAAAAGCAAGGATGACAGGGAAGAAAACAAAACAAAACAAAAGGTCTGTATTTATTAAGGGTTAAAGTTACTCCTAAACTCAGAACCAGCCATAAATCCTCCTCCTTAAGGTCTCCTGGGGGTGTCTCAGATGAGGCTCACAAGCTCCATGCTGGATCCTGCACAGCACTGTGTGCTGGGTGTGCAACTCTGCCTCCCTACAAACACAGGTCCCGACAGCATCGCCCCCACTGCCAAATCCATAGACTTTATCCCATGCAGAGGGAGTCAGGGAATGTCAGGGAACACTTGCTTACTGAATCGAGTTTCTCCCCTGTGCTTTTAGGTTTGGGGTGTTTTGGAGAAACAACAGGCTTAAAGTCAGATCTGTTACCTAAACATCCTGCACAAGAGAGAGATGAGGCCAGTACAGGACTGGAATCCTCATCTTTTGACTGTCAGTCTAGTGAGACAAACACAAGTTTTAGACTACCCCAGTCTCTGCCCACAGTAGTGCTCACACTCAGCCATCCCCCAAGCACTTTACTGGCCCTTCAGTTAGGGTGCTGCACAAGCTAACAAGCTATTTGACATTTTAAAGATTTAATAGGAGTAAAACAAAGTGAAACTCAAGTGTTTGCTTTCAGTGAAATGAGAAAACACTGGCACAGCTCCAACACCTTTCACACAGCAGTTGCCAGAATGGATTATCTGTGATATACTGTCTGTCAGCTGGGTAAACCAAGAACACTTGAAAAGACTGTTTACTTTGCTTCAAGAAGAAATTTCAAGTAATTTTCTTGCAAATATTTGTACACAAGGATTTCAATGCATCTCCTTCTCATTAATCCTCTGCAGGGCTCCAAACAGAACAAATTGTCATGTTTACACAGTGACTCAGTTCCAGGCTATCTCTTGTGCTTTGTAAACGAGGGGATATGGGATTTTTCCCCTTATTACTCTTGGCTTTCAAGTGCTACCAACATCACAAGAAAAGGTCAGGATTCTCTTTTATGTTTCTCTTTGATGAGGGGAATGGCTGCAACTTCCAGACTGAGAATCTTTATGCCCACAATTGCTCGCCCTTCAAGCCATGGTTTGAAACAAGTATCTGGAAATATCCTTTCTGATTGAAGGATTTTTGTGGCCAAATAATGAACTAGTGCTCTAGAACCAGGACTTGGGTAAGCACAGATGTTACTGTTCCATTCTACTCTCCTTCGTGTGACTAAAAGGATGGTTCTTCTCCTCAAATTCATCCCTTGGTCCAAGAGAGCTCTTTCTCTACAAACTTTGCCTTGCACAAAATCACAGTGGTTTCTTTGAATTTGCTCATAGCACAATGAAAGGAACGTCTTTGCACAGAAAAGGGAAGGTGAAGGGTTATGGAGCCACTCTCTTCAGCTACTTAGAGGGTTGTTTTAGGGAATACACAATTAGATTGTTCTCAGGGCACAGGAGAGAAGAAAACCCCATGAGAGTCTTTGTTCATACTTTGCTCATAACATGCAGCATGGGAAATTCTGACCAGATATACAAAATATTTTCCTAGTGGGGGTAGTTAAGCACTGAAGGCTGCCCATGAACTTGTGAAATCTCCACCCTCGGGGACATTCAAAGACTGATTGGAAAAGTTCCTGAAAAACACAATCAAGCTTGGAAGCTAATTCTCTTTGAGCTGTGAACTGGACTAGGTGACTTCCAAAGGTCTCTCCAGCCTGAACTGTTTTGTGATTCTGTGACTCATAATCCAGGTTAATTTACCTGGAGTAGCTACTGCAGGAAATAAGAAGCAAGACAACTTAATTCCAAGCCATTAAATGAAACTCTGAATTGAAAATGCTGTTCTGAGTTCTCCCATTTCTCCTTGTCATAGAAAATTAACTGCTCCAGTGTTTTTCTAGCTCACTAGCAACAGCTTTCACTTACTTCAAGGGTCATATCTGATCAACACCAACACAAGGCTGTGGATCCTTGCTACAAAGCAGAAATTATTTTTCCCCTCTCACCCTGTCGGTATTGCAACTGTAAAAAATTAAGTGACAAAATTTGCTATAGTATGGGCAGGGGTCTTATCCATCTACCCACAGACAGAAAAAAGTCTGCTGTTTATTTAAAATTATCTTTGTGATTAGCCCTATTTTTACCTCATTCATTTTACTTCCTCATCTTTATTAAACACTTTTAAGAAATTCAATAGATGAAATTTCCAACAATTCACTGAATTTTGTATTGTAAAAAAGCAGAAATTTGAACACAAATCAAATTGTCTTCCTTGTCTATCAGATAACACATACATACAATCAACTCAACATACAATTGCTACAAAGCGAAATAAAAATGAGAACAATTGAAATCTGAGATTTAAGTTTTGGATTCTACAGGTCAGATCTATTCTGCAAGTCCAGCTGATAGCAGGAACTAAAACCAAACCAACTTAGATACTTAAAACAGGTTTGTTGGATAAACCTCAGCTCACTTGTGGACACGGGTGAGGAAAACCCACAGTAATTAAAAATACACTTAAAACAGGGAATGTATTCTGTTGGCCCCATGGGCTTTTCTGAGGTGTTCAAGCCCAAGTACTCCACCCCAGAAGGGTGGCTGGGACGCACCTGACACGTCGAGGAACGTCTGCGCGCGCCCCGTCCCCGCAGTGCTGCTGGCCACGCACTCATAAAAGCCCTCGTCGGACACGGACACCTGGGCAATGTCCCAGCTGATGCTGGATGATTCTCTGCAAGAGAAAAGGGCACTGCTGAATCCCTCAAGGATCCAAGAGCTACACCAGCTTGGTTTCCTGATTGCAGACACAGGAGAGTTTCACAATCATTGAGAGGCAAGACGTACACTCGGATGAATCGAATTGTCACTTTATGGATGATATTTTCTCATGAGATTTTGCAGAACGTCCCACTTGCACGACAAAAAATAAACCTTTAACGAGTCAGCAGTTGTAACACAATACCCAAAGGCAGGCTATTTGCTGTCATTCCTTCAGCTGCTCCTGCTCTGTTGTATTTACCACCTGAGAAGACACATTCCTTGATGCCAGCAAGTTTCTGTGCAGACCAGTACGTGGTACCAAACCCATGCCTCTTAACAGCAAAGGCAAAAAGGTCTCATCCTCCCACCTGAGCTTCCCAAACTCACAGGTACAGGAATCCAGAGAACCAGTGCAGGTTTCTTCTAGATCCCAGCAAGGCCAAGGCTGCTGGGCAGTAACTCCACGTTGGTATCACACACAATGTGAAAGCAAGAAGGGAATAAAATTGTAGCCACATTGGCTGCTTACATGTGCTTCAAAACAGACATTCTCAGTTTTTCATGATTCAAAACCACATTTTATAAACTCCTGGTGCTACAGAAACACAGAGGACAACACAAATGAGCAAACCAGTGGTTCTGCAGTGTCCCAGTGCTCCCCATGGCCTGTTGCTATGGCACACAAACAAAACTGATAAGCACCAAAATATCTGTGAGAGCTTTGGCAGGTCATTGCCACATTACAGGAAAACACTACATTAATGACCCCTTTGTTTGTCTGAACAGATTGATTTATCAGCTCTCAAAGGATACAGAAGGAACAAGAGACTTGGAATATGCATGGAAGTTCAATGCTGCAGCACCATTAGACAGACAATCCAACCACACCACAAATGAAAACAGCGTATGGTGACCTTAAATGGCTTTCTACTTGTTCCTTCTTACTTACTCTAGATAACCTAATATATCATACTTCAAATCTATGACATTTCCCAATGCAATGCTGGCACATGGACATGGCAGCAAGTGCCAGCACTAAAGAATAAGGTGGTGTTTCTTCCAAATAATGAGTGAGAAACTCCTCTGTTTCATGGAAAGTATGTTAAAAGTGAGGTTAGGCAATCCTGTTCTGCTTCCTTCCTGACTCGTGCTACACACCAGATGTCAAACGTGGAAGCCTTGAGAACAGAAGCACAAAGGGAAATGTGCCCAGTGGGGTGGAACAGCTTGGAAAAACAAAGACCTGTGGTGGACTATTAAAGTAAAATTAAAAAAATCTGACACTGGCAGCAAGGACTAACACACAGCTCAAGGCATCTACTCCACACATGAGCACTGGGTGAGGAGCTGTAACTGCACACAAGTGGCAGCACTGGCCATGGGATAACTCAGCACATTCCAGCACCACCATTACCTACCAATTTCATTTTACTGTACATGCAACCTGCTGATTGGGCTGTTTGTCTGGGCAGCTGGGGAGCTACAAACATTCAAACTCCAAAGCCCAGATGACTCCCTGGTTCTCAGTCACTGCAGAGAGCACAGTGGTGCTTGGGTTGTGTCAGACCTCACCTCCTGGACACCCTCACCATGCTGCTCCAGACCCAGCTGGGAAGTCACCAGCAGAAGGCTGTGGCTCATAGGGAGAAATGAAACCTGTAATTTCACTTCCTAGCACATGGTTTGCAGGGATATATTCTGCATGAATAGCAACCACAAAGAGCAATTGATTATGAGTGAAATTTTTAATTATCATGAGTGTTGGTTTTGATTGACTACATTAATTGCCTTTCTTGTCAGAATTTAATGTCTTATTTTTGCTGATTTTAATCTTTGCAGGATTGGTGGGATCTGCTATTTATAATACACAATGGATTGTAAAGACACTTTAGTGCTCAGTTCCCACTGATTCCCCATTGGAATGGGGTGCTCAGCTACTGCTCTTGACCTCCTATATCAAGCTGGTCAAAAAATGCATTGGGATATTAAGCAAAATCCAAATTTTCTTACTACACTACCACAGGATACAGAAACAAACATAAAAAGACAAAGCTGTTCCAATTTTACAAAAAATTCTTCTTCCTAACATGCATTAGGCATTTAAAATTAGGAATTATAATTGCAACTGATAGTCTGGAACCAAAATAAAAAAGTATTCAAATTTCAAAGTCTGTTCTCATGAACCCTGAACCTGTAGTAATTCTAAGGGTACTTTCACACAGACAACTGTCACAATAGAAATATGATATTCAACTCATAAACCATTTAGGTTTTGAAATAAATACTGAAACAGTTGAGTAAAGACATCTCGACACCAAAACAAAACTCATTCAATGCAAAGGAATTCCTAGAGTTCAAATCTGCACTGAACTACTAAGCTGGACAAACCCTGCCTGAAAATTCACTACAAATAAGAGGCAAACAAGCCAAGCTCAATTAGATCCTATTTAACTGTGACCAACAATATTTGGCTTGAGTTACATTTTGTTAAATTAACTTGGATGGTGCATTCATTCATAAGGACAGCTCTGTAACAGAAAAAAGAAAAACGTCGCCGAGCCAGCGGCGCTGGATGTGTGAAGAACAAGGAGAAGCGTGGGGTTTGATACCTAAGGAATGGAAAACATTACACAGCAGCCCAAGTATGTGCTGTGCTGGGGCTGACTGTGTGTCAGTGGCACCTCATTAAAACCCAAACCACATCAAGCTGCAGCATTTCCCTGCCAGCAGGGCACAAGGGGGCTGCAGGATGTGCCTACTTGGGTATGCTGTACCTGCTGGGGAATGCAGAATTTAGTCCTCAGTCTGCTCCTGAGGTGCTTCAGGCTGCATAGGAGGCTGCTGACACTGTTTGCTAGTGCACACTTCCCTTTTGGTTTTAACAAACAGAATTAAAAGGGGCACTTTAAGAGTATTTTAACTAATTTATTACCTTTTTTACTATTATTCTTCTCTCACCCCACAGAGAAAGGGCACACAATGTTTTTCTATACAGGAATCTGAAGACCCTTCTGGTATATCCCACATAAATTTTGCTATTTTGAGAGATTTGCTGAAGATGAAAGTTTCTAGGGCAGGTCATAGGACATACTTCTAGGGCATCCATGAAAGGCATTAAAAATCAAGCAAGTTAATGTATGCCCAGTCATCTACATATCACTGGGGCCAGAGTGAGGGGTGTGTTTAATAAACAAAGCTAGTTACCAATTTTGCATAACTTTTAAAAATATAAATTAAAACCATTTGCCTTCTAGACTTTTAGACCCAGTTTATCATCATTTCAGAGCACACATCAGAGGGGAATTTAGGCCAGAACCTTAAACATCCCATCACATATACAGAGTGTACACCCTCCTCTATATATCACATGTATATATATCTCTCTATATAGAAATATTATCAGTATCTCCATAAAATACAGCTTTCATGATGAAGAGCACCAAAAATAATAGACTGGAAGCAGCAGGATGTAGACAGCCCACAGCAGTAAATAATAACAGAAATCATAAGCTATAAATAGCAAATGAAGCAGTATTGTGAAAAAAGGTCACTACTTACTTGAAGAACTGATCCACTCCCAGTTTTACTCCATTTTTAATAAAACGCTGAGTAAAAGGTATAAGGCTTTCAACGTGGCAAGGAACAGAACCTGGCTGTAAATAATATCCTGGAGTCTTCAGGGGCATTGTAACCTTGGGGGCATCTGAAAAAAGAAAATAGTTCCCCAGAAAATATATTAACAGCTATTAACACACATCCTATCCTTTCCTTTTATTAAAAGGAAGCTCAATTTCCGATAAAGCTCCACTTGGGAGGTATTGACCATCGTGAACTAGAGACAGAACTTTGGAAGGAAACAGCACAGGAAGTACTTGCATAAGTTATAAAAGCAGACAAGATCTCAATTTTAACTGATTCAGATGAGACAAATGAACAGTCAATTCAAGTTAAAGTCTCTTACCAGGAGTAATACTAGAAAACGAAACACTTGAAACTCTCTGAAAAAGATAATCATCCTTGTCATAGCCCGTTATTTTAACAAAAAAAGCTTCATCTGGTGGAATGAAGTCAGAAATATTCCACAGTCCATAGGGCTTTCTGTCAGGATAGTATTTCACAGGCAAGGTCTTAAGGAGTTCCCCTGTAACACTCAGAAGTTCCAGTCGGTCTACTCTAGCTGGAAGCACGATCCCTGTGGTATTCAGCAGCATGAAGGTAGGAATCCCTAGAAAAACAGAAACACGCTATTTTAAGTGCTAAAAAAAACCAGATAACTACAACATGAAAGATTAAATTCCATCTGCATGGCTCACTACCCCATGAATGCAGCATTCAGCTCCAGTCCTTACCTACTGAGCAGGGAAAGGCTAAATTGTGCTGAGCTGAGCTCTGCTTATTAGCTGTGAGGAGACCCAGCTGGGGAGAGTTTAAATTACTGATTTCCAACAGGTGTTTCTGAAATAGCAGCTTCTTTATTAACTCCTCACCATGCCTCTGGGCCAAGGCCTTTTTCTGAAGCTCCAAAAACAACAGAAACAGCGCTGCAATTTTGAGGCATAGTTAAAAATACCTGTATTTGTGTCACACAGATAGAAAACCCTCCCAAGAACCAACCCACAGCATCCCTGGAGTTATCACAAAGCTTGTCACAGAGCTCTCCACGATTTTGGGGGCCTGAAGCTATTTAACATGGACTAAAGTGGAAACAAACCTTGCACTGGCCTACTGGATGTTTTTTTAAAGTCTAAGGTGGGCTTCCTGGAGAAGCCAGCCCGGAAGTCGATGGTGCTGAGCCCCGTGATGCGCACAGAGTGCCTCCCGCTGCTCGAGGTCTGCAAAAGAGCCAGCACATGCAATCAGCACTGCAGGGTCTGCACAGAGGGAGACAGAGCCAGCCACTGAGCTCAGGGACTGACTCCAGCATGCTTAACAGCAGCACACAAAAGAGCATCGTGGCTAAAGTTGTAAGGAAAAGCACCTTGAATAAAGCTTTGCTTTCACATCTGGTCCCTACAGTTGTGGTGTCAGCAAAGAGAACCAGTTTGTCTTGGAAATAAATCCCAACAACAAATCAACAACTCCCTGCCACGTGCCAGCGTCAGCAATGGCATTGGCCTGGGAGATAAAACCCGACCATTACAAACTCTACTAGGAAAAGGTGAGTGAATCAGAATTCAACAAAAAAAAATCTGTGCATTAAAAGTGCTCCTCTTCCCCAGTCAAGGGGAAAGCAGAGGGTGCACAGGTACCTCTCCCCTCTGGTCTGTACCCTTGTATCCTCAACCTTGTCATTCTGCTTCAACCAGCAAAAAGCAAATCAGAACAGCCCCCACCCATCCATCACCCTTGAACTGCCTGAGCTTCACGTTCTGGAGAGTACAGCTGCTTTGATGCAAGTCTTTCATCTTAAACAAGATAAATCAAAGTAATTTTAAGTTACTTCCTAAGATTCTATGCAGAGAAAGGTCAAGTGCTACTTGCCAAAGGTGCACAGGAACCCATGGCTTTTCCTCCTCACCTATTTCTGCACCCTTCAGGTGTCTGGAAGCTTCCACTGAGCATTCCCTGGAGTTTTACCCAATCCATTCTCAAATTCCTGCAGCTCTCTGGAAGAGAGGTTACTCCAGAGTAACCCCCCTCTGCCACTGCTGCATGTGAGTATCAAATTAAACAGTTGTTTCTTATAACTACCAGCCTTGGGACAGGCATTAGACACCATGACAAATCAATATCTATCTGATTAAGACAAATCAACAGACACATTTCCTTCTATTTAGTTAGCCTTTCACCTCAGAAATAGCACCACTAAAGCCTTTTTTTATATAAGCCAGCTGTTACCAATATAAAGAAATATTTAATCGTGCCAAACAACTCAAGGTATCAAGCGTTAATTGCCAGTTAAAATTTCATTAGATAAACTCAGTGATAAAGTTCTGTTTTTATAGCTTGGTGCATCTGTATAAGGAGTTTATGGTGTGAATAAAATTTTCACAAAGCTTATGTCTTAAAGTCTTAAAATCTTTGGGTAAATAAACCAAGCCAGTGACTAAGGCCAAGTAAACAATCCACAGAAAAACATACTGGGAAATCATTTCTCTTTATGAATTACTCAGACCTTTGGATAGTTGCAAGTTCTAAGGCCAGAATAACCTTATAAAATTTTACCATTTCCTAATAACAATAAACACATCTCTTACTGTCATGTCTAGGAGCTGAGGATGTTTAGGCAAACACCAGGAATTAGTTTTATCACACAGGACTGCTTTCCAATTATTATCTTTAGGTCTCTTCTCATTATTTGTAGGTGAACATGGATTACAGAGATGGTACATTAGTGTTTCCCCTCCCAGGCTGGATGAGTATAATCAAAAGAGCAAACAGATATTTGTGAAAGATGCTTGCAAACAACATCAAAAAATTCCCCCAGATGCAGGTATCTGTGAAGAAATGCATGACCTGGCTTGCTCTTAAAGTTTAGATTAAAATATTTCAACTACGTATTCAAGAGATTTTCTTAATTTCTTTTTTTTTTTTTTTTAACCCCAAATAAATCCATTTGAATGTTTTATCCATGCTCTCCATAGAGCTGGAGACAGCACCCCAAATAACTTAGGAAAAAAAAAACAAAAAACAAACAAACAAAAAAAACCAAAGAACCCCAAAAAAACCTCCCAACCCCCAAAAAACTCCCAGGCCCTGCCTGCAGGAGCAGCTGGATGGCCTGGCAGGGCTAGCAGGGCTGTCCTGCTGCCAGGAGTGCATGCCAGCAGTGGCAGCCTGGGCAGGAGGGGACTGTTGGCTCTGCAGGTGTCCCACCCCTGCCCGGGCCCCTCCCCAGCAGCCAGCACTTGGGTGTTGGCACACACCAGTGGCTCAGCTCACATCACACAGCCAGGAGCACACAGGGCTCTCCCTGCACTGTCCCTCTGGGCTGCAGGGCACTAGATAGTTGCTGCATTGATGCCTCACCCCAGAAGTCTCCAACAAGTGACAGAAGTGAATCCTAAGGCACTGACTGTAGGAAGAAGTCTCAGGACCCAGTGTGGCTCATGTTACCATGTCCAGCAGGACCCGAACTGTTTTAATTTTTAACAGCCCACCGAGTTGTCTCTGTATTGGAGTTTTCAGTACTTTTGGTCGTAGAATCAACCTCCTGGAAGGGACCTTAAAGCCCATCCAGTGCCACCCCTGCCATGGGCAGGGATGCCTTCCACTATCTCAGGTTGCTCCAAGTCCCATCCAGCCTGGCCCTGGATACTTTCAGGGACCCAGGGGCAGCCACAGCTTCTCTGGGCACCCTGTGCCAGGGCCTCCTCACCCTCACAGGGAACAATTCCTTCCCAACAGCCCATCCAACCCTGCTCTCTAGCAGTTTAAAACCTTTCCCTCTTGTCCCATCACTATCTGCCCATAGAAAAAGTCCCTGTCCCTCAGCTGATAAGCCCTCAGTCCTAGACAGACATTCAAACAATTCTCCCCAGACCTGCTGAGCTCAACATGCTTTTGTAGCTGCAGTTCTGCAGCAGGATCAACAGCTTCCCCCAGGGCTGTGTGTGAATCAATGATCCTTTTCAAAGCACCTCTGTGCTTAGGGCAGGGACAATGCACAGCAGGATCCACTCAGCACTGCCTATAAAGTGCCTCACCCGGGTGCCTTCCCCTCCAAAAATGACTATAGAGCATTTACACTGCTACAATAGAATAGTTCAGTCAGAAAGGATCTACACCAGTAGGATTGTTTCCACATCTATTTAGGAAAGCTGGGATCATGCAGCTTTACCTATATAAAGAGGTATACAACAATATTAAATACAAGATCACAGGACATTTACTGTAACACAGCCTCAGCTGTGAGTATCTATGATAAATAACATAGCAAACCCTTATACAACCCCCTTACATGCTACAGGACAATCATATATGAGTTCTGCAATAACTTTACCTTAATTGTCCATGTTCCAGGCTCTGGATCTTTGACATTCACTACCTTTGCAGAGTTGTGGATATTTAGCAATTCATTCAGTCCTGATCCCTTACTGAGCTGCTTGCCTATAAAAACAGAAACAGGAAGTAAATACAGGATGGAGTAAACACAGCATTGCTTAAAAAAAAAAAACAGAGAGTAAATACAATATTGTTGTTTTGTACCAATGTATTTCTGATGCTTGACTTACTCACTACTTAGCAGTCAATGACATTTACAACAGTCAAAATTCCCTGTAATTCTTTGACAGAATACTGAAAATGTTCATTTGTATGTGGGTGGTTGTGTGCAGGAATTGGCTCTCTAGAGCGGGATTTTGTTCCCTCAAGGCTGACCCTGAAGAATCATCAGCCCTAGAACTCATTTGGCTCTTTCACAGCATTGAAGGGAAAGAGGAAGTGGAGACTGAGATGTCCTAGTGCCCATTTTCAAAACCTACTAGGTGTGCCTTGAGTAATTTCAGTGAAATCCTGTGGATTTAGATGCATGGAGCTGAGCTATGAGATAAGCCAAAAAGAGGTGGGGCACAGCTTCAGAGAAGCCTGACACTTGCACCCAGGACTTTGTGTTGTGGTAGCTTGAACAAAGACACTGAGCAAATCTCTTTCCTATAAACAAGAATGCCTCAATGCAGGACAGACCAGACCACATTGCAGGGAACCCATCCTGGGCATAAAATATTTCCAAGCTACTCAAACTTAAGCTATATCCTCAGGCAAAAGTCATTCAGAGAATACAAAATATGATCTGAATTTACTTCTGGACTGCTGTTCCAAGTTCCTAAGGCATCAACATAATAATAAACAACAGATTTGTTCAAAATAGCTTCAATTACAAATTAGCTCCAAATCTGTCATTGCATTCCCCATCACACACTGCTCAGCTGGAGATGGGCAGAGGAGACAGGTTTGGTTCTGAATGTTCTCACAGTTCAAAAAAGCCAGACCATGGCTGAATTTTCCTCACATAAAACCCAACCATCATGCACAACCCTTAAATGATGGTTCAGGGAATACAAAAACAGATGAAAGGCAAAAGTGTCCAGCAATCCAAAATGCAAGGACAAATAGTAACAAAGAAGATGGAGGTGAGATGAAGCGGACAGAATAAGGAAGTTTTCCAGTTTCCTCCAAGTGAAAAAAAGACATGGAATATTGGGAAAAAAATAAAACACGAGAAGGGATTTTTCCTTTCCTTTTTCCACTATCACAAAAGAAAGTATGAAGTACTTCACCTAAAGGATTATGGATCTCCATTGCTGGCGAAGGACCACTCAAGGATACTGTAACTTCCTTCAGACTGGGATCAAAAGGGATCTGCCAAATATTTACAGCCATGGACAGATGGTCTGTAGACAAGAGATGCACTTTGGAGGCTTGAACTGCTTCTTCAACCCATTTTAAGACCTAGAAGATAAAAGAACAGTTGTTACTATACTGTCAGCAGTACTGGCTGTTGAAATATTTTTTGCTGAAACGTTTGTCCCTAGTGTCTTGTTGAGATTCCATATTGATCTATTTTTAAAGATGTGAATACTTAAAGAAAATGCAACTTTAATAGAAGATACTAGCAAAGCCATGGTCAGCATGGTGTTTAAAGGAGTACAAAAGCACACCTGGACACATCGCTACACAACAACCACACGTAAATTTTAAAAGGAATTCGAGATACAAACCTGTGGACATTTCATGTCATCAATTATTAGTTGCACAAAACAACAAGGAAAATTTTCTCATCCAAATGTACTGAGTAATTGCTATCTATGGACTTTTCCAGGTTTTTTTCCCCTAAAACACCTAATACAAATCACTGTTAGGCACAGCACAGAGGTGGGGCTGGAGGGGAACATGGTTTTGAAGGTATGTCCCTGCAGGGCACAAAGGCTCCCACACCAGGGACAGGACAGCAGCCCACAGGAGAGCCCACAATGAAGGAGAGGAAGGGTGAGAGGAAGAAGAGCAGCCAAGAGAAACCTGTGTGTACTGACCACAAGCCCATTCCTGGTGGCACTGGGGAAGGGAGAAGGAATCAGGAGAAGTTGAGTTGGGCAAGTGGAGGCAAAGGTGTTCCTACCTGTCTTTGCTTCCCAACGCCCGAAGGAATAATTGAATATCTGTTTTAATTGGCAACAAATTCATTTTCCTTAAGTCAACTTTGTCTTGCCCTCAACAACAACAGGTTATTTCCCTGTCTTTATCTCAACCTAGAAGCTTCCTCAACCCATTCCTCCTCTGCAAGGGGTGAGTGAGTGGCTGAGAGGAAGCTTGACAATCAGCCAAGGGAAACCTACCAGAGCCAACCCAACCTCCCCAGAAACACACCTGGTTTGTCAAACGATATGATTTTGCATCACCTCTGTACGTCACAGAGCTGCAGCGTATTTTTTAAATCCTACTGAAGTAATATTAGGTTTGTGTAACAATGTGAATATGACTCACAGTAATACTGAACTGTGATTTTAAGCTGCAGTTGACCATGGTAGCATTGAGAAACATCTTGTAAAGGAGAGCCATCTTTTGATTATGTCAGTTCAAGACTTGGAAACCACCAGTAAACCAACCTGGATGTCTTACCCCTCAGTACTGGGGGACTCCAGGGCAAGTCCTTCAGTTAGGACCCAGTTCAACACATTGCCCAAAAGAGCCTCATTCCCCTGGTTAATGTGCATTACTTGCCTATTTTATCGTTCACAAAATGGAAATATGCCACAGGTTTGTGTGTGAGATGATTTTGTGACAGAAACTAGATATCAGCCTCCTATAAAAGTGTATTTGTTCTCATGTGTTATAGTATGAAGCCCAACAACCTTTGTGTAAAGATGAAATAAGTTCAAATAAGTGAAGGGCGTCACTGAAAACACATTTGAAATGGTGGGGACGGGTTTTCAGCAATGATTCCCCCTCCACTCTTGGGAATGTCCCACCTGAGTCATGCTGAGTGCTCCCAGCACAGGGTGAGACAGGACTGACCAGGTGTCCCCTCACCAAGGGGTGCTTGGGCATGTTTGCAAAGCAACACACCCAAAAAAATCACAGCAAAATTCCCTGTGCTGCTCAAAGCTCTGCAGCAACATGGCCCAAGGGAGAACTGGGGTTTGTGCAACAGCTGGTGACATCAGCTAGGGAGCAACTTGTGTTTGCTTTAGACAAGCCTGGAACAGGAATCACAAGGCTTCAAAAAGATCCAACTCATTTAAGTTCTACTTTAGAAATTATACATCTGGGTCCAAAAATGCTTCTAAAGAAATTTCAGTGTTCTACTCCCAGTGAGATGAGCATGACACTTTTTTGTATGAGGTATATGGAACAGTTCCCATTTAATGCCAGGGTCTCACCTCCACGGGTAACTTTTTAAATGGATTGTAAAATTCAATGAACCCATATGAACTTCAGTTTTGGAGAGTTTTTCAAGATCAAAACTGAAAATGGAAGGCAACAGAACAACCCAGCTGTCTGCAGTCTGGCAGCAGCTTGCTTGTATAAGTTCAATAGGCAATTCTGGGAGATCCATTTCCCAACCCTGTCATTCCAGAGAGGTTTGCAATACTGCTGTAACACTGGTTTAGAAGTAGGGTTTTTCTCCTCTGGGACCTTTACAGAAAGCCCCCAAAACAACAGCAGCTTTTGTTGTTCTGCCAAAATGTGATGTGATGAATATTATTAGAGGGGGAAGGGCAAATGCAGCAATGATTTATAACATTTCCCCAGAAAATTTGCTCTTGCAACCTGCCCTGCTCTCAGGTCATTTCTTGGAATGCATACTGAAACCTGGAAAATCTGTGGAGCATGGTCTCTATTCCCATTTGTTTATTCTGGGACTCAAGAATATTTCTCAAGCAGTCAAAGCAATGGGATTTCAGGTTAACTGTTTCACTGCATAAGTAAATTTAGGTATACTTACACCCAAAGAGGAAAAATATTCTAATAATGTTTTAAAATGCACGTCAAAAATTTAACTGAGACAGTGCATGAGAAAATAATACTGTAAAAATGAAACATGAATTATATATATAACTATAACAGGTAAGAAAACCACGACTGACAAGTTTTAGTGTTGGATCTCAAGCTCTTCCAAGTTGTAAAACACAAGAACTAAGCCCTGTGTGCTTTCAACTGCCTTTCAAAAACCCTTCTGCAGTTGCTTAATGACAGACCTTAGGTACATGACCATGGTTTATTTTTTCCAAAGACTCCAAATTCCATAGAAAACAGAGAAAGACCAGCTGCAACTATTTGTTTTTCCTTTCTTTGTTTGGCATTCACTGTACATTATGTATCGTCAGAATACAAGTATTCAGCTGTTTCTCCCATGAAACCATTCCTCCTTTTTCTATGAAAATGGATAATGCCTGCTTGGGATGAGGGAGAAGAAAAGGCAAGAAACAGAGGTATGCAAGAAACTTTAATTCAATACTGTAATGTTGAACTTTTGACTTTGTCACCTGCATTGTATCCTTGAAAAGCAGTAGTGGGGCCTTTTACACCTTTAACTGAGTGAAACAAGATTTCAAATGGTTTCCTCTGCAGCATCATCCAAACACACACTGGTCATACACAGCAGGGCCCTGCAACACCAACCCAAGCTGCATTGGTGTAACCCTTGGGTTGCCATCCCCTGGGGGGACTAAGAGCCAGCAGAAATGGGATGGTCCCCAGAGGGCTTAGGGACCTCTGAGCCTTACAGCAGAGTACTCCTGAGTGAACACCACTAGATCCCATTCCCTGTGATCTTACAGACGACACCCTTCAGCACATTCCCCACAACAACAACCCTTCTTGCACCATCCCTCCTAAATAGTTGTCACCAGCCTTGTGTTCAGTCCACCCTCAATCTCATTTCACCCACTGCATTCCTTTCATTCACAGGCTTCTCATCCAAACTCTCAATTCCAAACTCTCTTTCTTTTCCCATATAGGTTCATCCAGCTTTCAAGTCACTCAACAACACCTCCTTCTTCCATCGAAGTCAAAGCTGTACCCCCACATCATTCTCAGTTCTCCTCCCATCAATGTTCTGTATATGGAAGATCCATTTCTACTTATTTTAAAAATCAGGAAGAAAGATCTATTTTTAGGCAGTCTAGGGACAGGAATTTTTCCCTTCTTAGAGAAAGGTTAGAAATAAGAAAAGTCAAGGGCTTCAACATTGAAAGAAATGGAAAAGGACCACTTGCCAGCTCAGTCCTTGTGAACTCCCAGCTCTATCCACAATGATCAGTCCAGTTCATCAGACACAGGAACGACTCATTTTTGCCACAAACAATCAAAATAACCTGGAGACATGACCTGAACTGCCAATGACTAATAAATCTCCACTATTTTCCACAGCACCATATTCACACTCTGCTGATCATCACAGTTCAGCTCAACACCCGCTCTGGCATCAGTACAAACCTTTGGGCATCACAACCATTTACAGGAATTTCCTTACAGAAGGATAATTAGGTGTGGTGTAATGTAACTTCAGTTCAAGTCAAAATTAATACCTTTTGGAAATTGGACACAGTTATGAAAATAGAGAATCTGCTCCTAACAGGGAATGTAACCCATGCTTGATGCATATTCTCAATGCTGTGACAGCAGAACCCCAGGGAAAGGCTGGAGCTGTGCCAGGGAGGGTGAGGCTGGAGATCAAGACAAGGTTCTTCCCCCAGAGGGTGGTGAGCAGTGCCCAGCTCCCCAGGGAATGGGCACGGCCCCAAGGCTGCCAGAGCTCCAGGAGTGTTTGGACAACCTCCCAGGGATGCACAGGGTTGGATTGTTGGGATGTCAGTGCAGGGCAGGGGGCTGGACCCAATCCTTGCAGATTCCAAGGATCCCCTCCAGCTCAGCATATTCTGTGATTCATTTAAATTTCAAGCAATTACTGCAAATTAAGCCCTGAGTCTACAAAAGCAACCAGAGAAATCTGACCCTAAAGAAACACTTTTCAAAACCAGGACTTCAATGCTTTGATAAAGGCTTTCCAAGACACTGGCAACAACATTTCAGAATATTACATTCTTATAATGGTTTGTGTTGGAAGGGACATTAAAGCCCATCCTGTCTCACTCCCCTGCCATAGGAACAACCTTCCAATAGTCCAGGTTGTTCAGAGCCCAGACATGGGCCTTGATCACTCCCAGGGATGGGGCCTAAATATTATCATTTATCTAATGCATAGAAATCACAGCGAGTTTGTAAAAATAGGACCTTCATCCCAGATACTTAGATGAGATACCTTCAGCAGGTAAGTGGAGATAATATGTATTTCATGCTTTGCTGGACTGAACCCAACACAACTTTGTCAATCATTAATAATTTTGACCAAGTTAATTCTAGTATTTGAAATCAGAACACGTTTTTCAGAAGCAAAAAAAAAAGGCACTAAGGTTTCACAGTCTTCTCAATACACAAGCACTGGATGTGTATCAAGTACTGTTTTGCTGTGTTTCCTTGTATCTAGCTTAGAATATTGCTTCATTCTGCACTTAATGCTCAAAGGGCAAGAACAAGAGGAATGGTTTGAAACTTTATATACTAAAAATAGCTTTGTTTGGGTTTTTGGGGGGTAGAATAATCAAAATGTTTTAACAAAACAAGCCGTTGGTTTGGCAGGGTACTCGGCAGGGACTTTGTAGCTATTCCCTAATCCCCAGTCCAGCATTGGCTGTCTCTGGGCCCACAACGGTGAGTGTGCTTCAGCATTTACAAACTGCATTCTTTACACATCATCGACTCCTCAGAGAAAAAGGAGGGCAAGTGTGATTGTTTGATTGCTGCTGAATCCTGCCCGAGGGCTATCCCATAAACAGCTGATGAGATCTCTGCTAGATATCCTGTTTGTTTGCATCCACCCACTGGTGGATGTGCTTCTTGGAATCAATGCTGATCCAGAACTGAAACCACAAAGAAGGTTTTACTGGGGATGGCAGCAATTTGGTCAACTCACCTTCACAGTCGCTTGGCCCAGACACAGATTTATGTAAGGTCAATAATCACTAAAACTGTAGTCTTTTGGGTTTGGCTTTAACACAAATTGTTCAGCAGTAACTGTGGAAGACTTCTAAAACTGATTTAGGGTTTGCTTTTTTTCCACCTTAGGCACTCTCTTACACTGTTTAAGCATTTTTTTCCAGTCACCATAGGCTGTATTTTTCCCTCCCTCTCAAAAACAAAGCTACAAAAATATCACCTACTGATTTCACCCTCTGTTCTTGTGCAGAGGTGGTAAAGCCCTGGCACAGGGTGCCCAGGGAAGCTGTGGCTGCTCCAGGATCCCTGGAAGTGTCCCAGGCCAGGTTGGATGGGGCTTGGAGCAGCCTGGGATAGTGGAAGGTGTCCCTGCCCATGGCAGGAGGTGGAATGAGATGATCTTCAAGATATCTTGCAACCCAGGACATTCTACAACTTTACTATTCTATGATTATTTACTCAAAAGAAACGTTGAAATGAAGCTGGAAGGGGGTGAAAGCAGCTACTGAAACCCCCTACTTAAAAGCTTACCCAAAATTCCAAAACAGTCTACCCTTTTAAGGCAGAAGCTGGTGTTCTTAGAAACAGGCAAGTGCCAAGTTCAGAAAGCAGCAGCAGGCAGCCAGGAAAGCAGCTCATGCCAGCTCCACTCCAGAATACAATGCTGTCTAGTACCTACAAATGGCTTTATCTGCTCACTTCTACCTCCCAAAAGCAGAAGAAAACAAAACCACAACAATCAAACCAAACCTTTACCCTCAAACTCCAGTCCTGGCAAAGAGCATTTCCCACTGACAGTATCAGAGGGTTGCAGAATTGGCTGGGTTGGAAAGGTGCTTAAAGAACATCTAATTCCATGATGATCTCTTCTGTATAAAGGGATTTCATACAGTGTCACAGAGAAGATTTACATAAAAGCAAAATGCAGGCCAGGAACAGACCAAACAGGTAATTTCTTTTTTTCCAAACTTTAACCTAACTTTTGGAGGATAAATCTTCTGGGAAGTTTCTCCTTTTGATCACCTTCATATCACTGCCAATAGCTTCTATCATTCCCAATGAGAACTTCAATTTTTCTAGGCAACAGCTGTAGAAAAATGCAATTTATCTCCAACATTTATCATTGTCCAAATTTTAGGACAGAAAGAAGAAGGAACAAACCAGGGTAAATTTTTATTAAAAAACCTCAGCTAGTTATTGCCTACACTGGGAATTCAAAGGGGAGTGTTTGCAACATTTATAAACAACTCCAGTTCTCCAGATAAATACCATGTGATTTCACCTCTCTCCAAACTCTTTTCTCACGCACTTCTGAAGTTTCATTTCTGTCTGAGACTCACCAAAGTTCCCAAAGCAAATAGTCATTCATGGCTGTGGGTCAGGAACCACAGCTACCAGGAGGGCAGCAAAAGTGGCAAAAGTATTGCAGTGATAACCTCAATTAAAAAGTTAATTCCATGACTCTGTGAAAAATGGAAACCTGAGAGTTCACACCATCTATCCTATGTGGGGAACATTTTTGTCCAGGCTAAGTAGTACTCCTTTGCTTGCTCACAAAATGTTTGTTTAAAGCTAAATGTGTGCTCTCGTTTTGAGCAGAAAAGCTCTGCAGAGCCCAGAACTGCTCCTTTCTTTAAAGGCTCTTCTCCTGGCAGCCTTCTGGCACAGGCAGAGGGAAGCTGGGGAGCTTCTGCTGAGATGTGCCACTTCACACTTCCCCAACATCAGCAGAAGTCACAGAATTGCATCCTGATATAGAAGATGGAGAAAGGACAGAAGGGAAGGTGGAAAAGTCCCCTTACTAAGACCAGAGCATTTAGCAGTTCCCCTTCTGCTCCCTAACCTACCATCAGGTCTCCTAAAGATTTACAGTATAACTCTTGCCTCATTTTCTTTATTGATTGCAAAACTGAAGTGAAATTACCTCATTAACTTGTTTTTTGTCCAAGTGAAAAACTTGACCAGAACTTGTTGAGGCAATTTCTTCATAGACCTTGTAGCCAATATGATCCCTGTCATCACAGTCTCCAGTCAGCACAAATACCACCTGGATTAAAGAAAAATCAGTGAATCGTGGGACACATAGGTGAGGAAAGCATTGCTGCAGAAGAACCTGTCAGTCGAGATGGGTTTGTTACTCTGCATGGACAGAGGCATTGCACTCAGCAAAGATGGAAAAAGCAATGCAGAAGAAAAGGATCAGACAAAAATCCCCTTAAAAATCAATCAACCCTGTCATTCCCATACTTCTTCTGGAACAACATCAAAAAATCCACATAGGTGATAAGCTGTTAAAAACACATATACTGGTAGAAGATTCAGTTGCATTATTTAATTCAGAATATTCCACTAAGTTTTTCCTTAACCAGATCAGTTAACTCTATTAAAAAAAATTAAATCCTCAGAATGCAGTATTATGGTCCCGTCTGTAAAAAGGTTTCACCAAATTTCATACAGGAGAATTCTACCCTTTGTCATTGAGAAAACAGAGTATTAGACACAGAACGCAGCTGGGAATGCAAATCCCCTTGGTACCTGTGACTGTTTCTGTTGGATGAGCTGAAGCACTTCATGGGTCAGTCTGTAATCCTTGGATCGGGCGTCAGTAAATACATAGATGAATGAGCCAGGCAGGGAAATTTCTAGAGCAATCTTTATTGCCCCAATGCTCATCTCTGGACAGTCTCCACCACCCTGTTCACAAGCAGAAATAAAACATAACTTTTTTCTTTTAAGAAAAAAAAAATAGAAAATAAGTTACTTTCTTTTAGGGTATTCAAGACAGTTACTTTCTCAGCCTTTAATCACTTATTCACCTTTTCCACCCTAAGGATTTTATGGTTTCTGTCACACACTCACAAGCAGCAACTGCAACAATTCCAAAGGGAAAACAAAGTCAAAGGAAGAGCCCTGATGTTGGCTGGTGTCACAGTCACTCTTATCCATGTTGTGCTCAGCTCCAGCTTTTGTGACAGCCCCATTTCCCACACTCACATGCTTCCCTCCTGGCTGACAGCTCCCTTGCTCTGGTAGCACACAGCAGTCACAGAAGGTCAGGGGCACAGACAGATGGGAAATGTTCCCAGGCAGGCAGTGCTGAGCTCCAGGAGCACCTCTGGACACCAGAGCAGCAAGAAGCTGCCCTGGACTCCACCCTGGGACAGGGAGCTCAGCAGAGGACACGGGTGCTGTGTTCCCACAGCTCTGCACTGCAGCAGCAGCAGAGCTGGAGGTTTTTCAGACATGTGTTCAATCACAATGCTTCCAAGTATGACTTTGACTTTATAGGAAAGGATTCGTTTCTCTCCCCAAATTAAGAATTTGGAATAATACTGCTTAAATAAAAACTCACTAACTTACATAAAAATTAACTTGGCATATCGAAGACAGAACTTTCCAAAGAGCTGATATAAAACCTGTCCTGGCATCTACAGTAGATCTCTGCACCTTCAGTATTAAATATAAAATTGATTTCTTTTATTTTAACAAGCAACATGCCTTCACACATATGTATATACAAATCTACACATGCTGGGAAAGAAGAAGGCAAAAAGAGAGCAGTCCTTCATACTTAAGAATTTTGTTTGTCCTCAGCAAAATGTTCACATTGGGAGCAAGTTTAATCTATCAGTATCCTTAATCCCATTTCAAAGCAAGAATATCAGTAAGTTTCTCATCTATCCTAAAGAATAAGCACACGGTCACTCTTTTTCTGTAAGTCATATAAGAACCATTGTTCTTTTTCAAAGTCAGCTCTCCTAAATGTAGCCTTAGTTTTATGGGAAAGGCAAGTGGTAGACTCCAGACAGGCTGAAATTCAAGAGAGAGTTCTCCAAGATTTTTGACACACGTCAGAACTTTATCTTGGCAATGCCTACACAGTCCAATGGGACACGTCAGCATATACAAATTCTTTCAGCAGAAGACTCTTCCACATAAAGCTTTAATTTGTGGGCAAAGTCAAAATAATAGCTAATTTCTACAGACATCTACTTGGAACAGGAAAATTTCTATTACCACTTGAAGTCTACTTGATTATCATCTCATAATATTCTATATGGCAGCATCTGCTTTCTAGATAGAACACAAAAAGCACAACTGAGCTAAATGGTTGTTCTGAGAACAAGCATGGACTTTTTTATTCCTATCATGTAGAATAGTACTCTTAAAAGGCAGCTGGTAGAACAACAAAACATCATCACCATGGAATGGTTTGGATTGGAATGACCTTAAAGCCCATCCAGTGCCACCCCCTGCCATGGGCAGGGACACTTTGCACCACCCCAGGTTACTCCAAGCTCTGTCCAACCTGGCCTTGGACACTTCCAGAGATCCAGGGGCAGCCACAGCTTCTCTGGGCACCCTGTGCCAGGGCCTCCCCACCTTTATAGGCAGAATTGCTTCCTAACATTTAACATTAATATTGCCTTTACTTAAATAAAATAAAAAAAGTAGAAAAAATTCCATTCAGTATTTCCTGCCTTTCTCTCCAAACTGAAATTAAATACAACTACCTCGTGAAGCTTTCTGGAAAAGCTGAGGTGAGAGAAGCTCAGGAAGCTTCATTTTCCCTTCAGTTTGAACAGGCTCACAGAAATATACAAAAAAATCTGCTTAACTAAAACAAACAAATAAACAAAAACAAACCAAAAAACCAAATTACCACTAAGGAGCCATTGCTGCCCAGCTCCACATTCTTATCACTCTGTAAGAATGATTCAAAGGTAATTACAGATGAAATCTAGGTGATACCTCCTAAGCTGATCCTGTATCCAAGGAACATGTCCTTTATCACTCTGAATGTCAAAGGAACAGGGCCCAGTTTCTGCAGTCAAATGTACACAGCCCAGTTTTAACCTGATGTCAAATGTCAGCCAAAAGACCCTCCATCTATTCTGTGACAGATGAATGGAGAACAAGAGCTGGGCTTACCCTGATGCTCAGGGAGGACAAGTTGAGCATATTTTGATATAATATGTTTTAAACACAAGATGCCTTGAAATAATTTATCTTCACTTTAATTTTAGCTTTGTTCATTAATGAGAATATTTGGTCCATGCCCTTTCTCAAGCCCAGCTCAAAATTTCCTCTACCTCCACAACATTCATTCTTGTATCTTTTATAAGATTGTTTTGGAAAAATACTGGTAACAAAGCAGTAGTGTTTACATTTTCTTTACAAGATGACCTATCAGTCCTGTTCTAACCTTTTTTGATTTCTATTTTGGCCCCTTCACCAATACAATGGATGAATACAAGTCAGTAACAGCCTTTATATAGCAGAATGAACATATCTTGAAAGTAATTATGAAATATGCAATCAACCAGCAATAAAGAATGAAATCTAAAGTTAATTAGACAGAAACTTTTAAACAACTTGATTAGAAATGAAGAGTTGGAAATTCCCAAAACTTCACCTAAATCGTTCACTTTTTTAGAAACAGCTGCAATTACTGTCCAATGTAACTATTGAGGAAATAAAACAAGAAAACCGGATGGAGTTTTGAAGCTTAAATTTCCTCATGAAGGAGAAAACTGCAATAGCTATTGTTTTCTCTGGATTTCAAACCTCCTGCCAACTTTTAAAGTAATCTTCAAGCAATCTGTTCTTAGTCAATCAGGGATTACACCATGTGCCAGTTTCTGAGGGAGAGCCTGTCTGGCACTACTGACTCCAGCAAGGTTTGCCACAGGTCAGAAGCCTTTTCTTTGGTTCAATACAGGACAATAGGAACATATGTTCTGTCAGTAAGGATAACTCCATTCCAGTACTTCCCCCTTTCTTTCTGTCACCTGAAGGAACAGATGGAGCTGTATCAGGGCAGAGTCACGTTGGATTTTAGGAAAAGCTTCTTCCCCCAGAAGGTGCCAGGGCACTGCCCAGGCTCCCCAGGGAATGGGCACGGCCCCAAGGCTGCCAGAGCTCCAGGAGCATTTGGACAGTGCTCTCAGGGATGCACACGCTGGGATTGTTGGGGTGTGTGTGCAGGGACAGGGGTTGGACTGGATGTTCCTGTGGGTCTCTTCCCACTCAGGATATTCTGTGATTCTAAGAAGCCTTTGAAACAGTAAGTGCCAAGTAATGCATGGGAGGGAAGGCAGTACCTATGGAAAACCTGATGAGTCTTATAGTCCCCTGGTCTGAGTGGTGTTCATGGAATATGATTTCCTGAACACAGTAAAAGTCCATAAAAGTATCTGTGGACAAGTAGCAGGACTAATGAAAATGCCAACTAAATGTTTGCATTACCTAAGTATTCCTTCTTGTGTTATTAAACCATAACCCCACACAAAAATGTAAAATAAGACAAAGGAATGAATTAAAACCCTCAATTAGGATGAGAAGGAAGATGACAGTTTGTGCAGGGAAAACGACAGAGGTAAGTGATCTACATCCTCATGAATGAATATGAGGAATATCAGCACAAGAGGAAAGATTAGTGTGAGAAAATAGTCTTTGCTAGAACCACGTAGGAAACAAGTTACTCACCTGAACATAAAGTTCCCTAAGTTCAAATTGAAATTTCTTGGGATCTGTCGTTATTGTCACTGGACCAATTTCTAGAATGAAATACAAAGAAAATAGAGTTATCCAAAGACATACAGTAGTAAAATAAATGAAACTAAGAGCATTGAACAGAAAGAAATAGTGGAGAACGATATTCCCAGTACTGAAACCTATGATTTCAAATCTGGTAACTTTAATATTCCAGTATTACTAATCTCTATGTGCCTTAAACATTTATAGGCACATAAAGCCTTTCACCTTTGATTTTGATCAAACATTTAATTGTTCTTAGTAATAAAAAGGGAACAAAAATTCCCAGAACAAATGTTGCTGGACCAAGATACACTGTATTTTTCCAGAAAGAGGCTCTTCAGACCGGAGAAAAGGAGGCTTCAGGAAAACCTTATAGCAGCCTTCCAGTGCCTAAAGGGGCTCAAAGAGAGTTGGAGAGGGACCTTGGCAAGGGCTTGGAGGGACAGGACAAGGGGAAATGGCTTCAAAGTGAAAGATATTAGATATTGGGGAAGCAGCTTTTCCCTGTGAGGGTGAGGAGGTCCTGGCACAGGTTGCCCAGAGAAGCTGTGGCTGTCCCTGGATCCCTGGGAGTGTCCAAGGCCAGGCTGGACAGGGCTTGGAGCAACCTGGGATAGTGGAAGGTGTCCCTGCCCATGGCAGAGGGTGAAATGTTCTAGGTAAACATGAAGAGGCCTGTCTGGACAAAATACACATACTTGGCTTTGCAATTTTACTCCTGTTAAAAAAAAAAAAAAAAAAAAAAAAAAGAATTTTTGCNAAAAAAAAAAAAAGTATCTCTGGAAAAATCCCAGTGTGAGCCCTATCCCCAGTCCCAGCACATCTAGTAAGAGCTGGCAGAAAGAACCAAAGAAGAAACAACTTTATTCATGGTATCTGCCATGTCTTTGTCTACTGAGGAAGGGCAGGACGTCCAAGTGAAGTTGCCTGGGGTGTGTAACAGCAGCACATGTGAGCATTTCCCAATCCCACAGAGCTGCCTTCCTGATTGGTATCAAATGTGATTCCAGCCAGCTGGTTCCTATGCTGTGACTTCCTGCCTGTTCACCTCAATCTGCCTTGGCACCAGTGCCCTCCATTCTTTGCCCAGCCTGGGCAGGCACTGCTGGGGCCATGGGCACTCGCCCAGCTCATCAAGTGCAGTCAGGGTGCTATGCCAAAAATCAATAAATAAACACACACACAAAAATGAAGAGATTTCTGACAGCTGAGTGCTCCAAAGCACTCAAAGAGATCAGCTGAGTCCTGACAGACCAAATGGGGCACAATTCTGCTGTCAGGGTAAAAGCCAAGCATGAAACTGCAGCGGTGCCAATTTAATACAGCTGCAGCTTACAGGGAAGTGCTGCCTCAGCAGACCTCACAACACTTTCCAAGCTCTATAAAAGTTAATATGCACTTATCTTCCATATAATACAGGCATTTCTCTTTTTTAAACAATCCAAAGTTTTATTTCACTGGAGTTATGACAACTGCCATCACTAAGGTCTACTCTAAGCACACCAGTATTTGCTAGGCAAGCTCTATTTATGAGTGTCTTTTGGTTTAATTTCTTTGAAAGTCACCCACGAGATCACACAAAACCTTTCCTAGAACATTAAACTGTCCTTGGGGGTTTTTTGTATGGCTGTGCGTCATTTATCTGTGAATGCCATGTGCTAAAATGCTGCACTATCATTAAAAGAGTCATTATAAAGACTCACTGTTCCTTCACATACCTCATCCTGCTGTGCTCCCACTCCCCCTTGCACTCTTCTCCTTTGGGTATCCTTTAAAGCAAACACCTGCAATAAAGCTACCTCCAAATTGTTTTGCTTCCAATCTCCCCCTTGCCAAGCACTGTTCTAAAGCACGTCACTGACTGGAGCTTATCCACAGAGTAACCCCATTAGCTCCATTATTCCCATCCGTTGAGGGATTCAGTGTTTCAGTCTAGAGCAGTAAATCCTTTGGAATGGCTTTCTTACCCTATAAAATAAAGATCTGAAAAGCAACACTCCTTCAGCTAAGCTAAAACAGCCCATCAGGTCAGATGGGCTGAGAGCTTGGCCTCATTCCCCCACAGGCAGCACGGGCTGGCTCCAGCAGTGCCGATGCCAAGCGAAGCCTGGCCAGCTTCCTGCAGGATCAGAGTTCGTGCTGCCCTCTGCTCAGAGCTCAACAAAGAACTCAGCTGGGAGATGGCACCCAGGCCACAAGAGCATGGCATGGTCAGCATCAAGTGCTGTGGGCAGGACAGAACAGAGAACCCCACAGGAGCCGTGCAGGGGCAGATGTCCTCAGCTGATTCCACAACCAAGGCCATGTCTGAATGGTGATGGTGCCCCTCCTCATCACCTGAACATTCACCAGCTTGTCCCAAAAAACCCAGCAGCTGTCCTTCACATACTGTTGTGCCACCAGCTTATGTGACCTGCCTGCCAGAAAAGCTTTAATAGCCTTCACCAGCTTCAGTTTCTTTCATCCTCATTCTGTGACCTCCAAGTGCAGCCCAAGTAAGGCTTTTTCACCAACACAGGTAAGCACAGGCCTTCAAAGTACCCAGAATATAAAAAAGTGAGGGGCCATTATGAGAAGTGATTTAAATTTATATAACAAGTATAGCTTAAACAGAATATTCACCCAGAAACCACCCTGTAAACACACCAAGCAGAAAAGAAAAATAAGCTTTTAAACTTCATTAGCTCTTTAGATGAAGCTTGACACATGGTATACTCTAACAGAACACAGAATCACAGAATGGTTTGGGTTTGAAGGGATCTTAAAGCCTCTCCAGTGCCACCCTCTGCCATGGGCAGGGACACCTTCCACTAGCCCAGGTTGCTCTAAGCTCCATCCAGCCTGGCCTTGGACACTGCCAGCGATGGGGAGGTGTGGTTCTCCATTCTCACGCTGCAATCTCAATCCATTTTTAGGGACCGTTATGGGAATATTTGGAACTGGTTTGTTGTGGGGGTCTCTCCACTGCTCACTACTCCAAAACTTTCATGGTCACCCAGAGGGAGCTGTGCAAAGAAAAAGCTGACATAGCCCCAGAATGGCAGCGAGTCTTTTTGAGGCACCAACTCACTTCTCTGGCCTCACAAGTACAGTGTAAATGCCAGCTCTTCCAGACTGACTGAGGAATCCAACAATTCAAATCCAACAAGTCAATGTTGCACACACAGAGACTGGTAGTAGCCAAAAGGAAACATTCTGAAGGAATGGCTGCACAACCCTGAGCAAAGCCTGGACTTCCAAAACTGAAATCACAAAAGTCAACATAGCCACTGTGGCACCTGAGCTTGTACCTATGCAATTAAACAATGACAACATATGACTGAGTAACACAGAAATCAAGGATTTTGATGCTTCCTTTCTGGGGCAAGTCTTGTAAAAACCATCTCATTGGTAAATAAGGAGAAAAGCCTGCAGCAACCCGAGAAACTGGCCATTCCAAAAGGCCTTGCTGTTTTTCCATGGCCTTCTGCCACACCTCAAATGGCCACATGTTTATGTACAAGCTGAGCAGCAAGCACATTGAGAAAACCACAGATTTCCCCATGACACACAATCACACATAATTAACACTGACGGTGATTGCAAATTTGGCACTCCCCTAGTCCTGACCATGGAACACATCTGCACCAAATGTCTGCTTTGGACAGCTGGGTGCTTTAGGAGATCTAGCAAAGGAATATGGAAGTCTTTTGCCTACTTCCCATCAACTCAGAACACTGGATTTGTTTGTTCCAGAAGGAATAAAAAAGCTCTAAGTGATACATGGTAGCTGAAGGAATTTTGGCAGAGATGCTAAACCTAGTGGAGTGCTCTCACCCACAGAATTCCTTCTTCTAATTCACAGTAAGGATGTTTTCCTGACACAAAGCCATATCCAGAATTAAAACTAGCTAACTAACTAACTAACTAACTAACTAATTAAAGCAAAGATATCCCCCCAAAAAGCCTCCCCACCTTTGAACACTTGCAAAGAAATAGAAATTTCAAAACTACGACACCTACAAATGCAAAGGAAAAGTAGAAAAAACCAAAGCCCCAAAACCTACCACAGTATAGCAACAAGCCCGTGACATTCCAATAACATTATTATTATTATATATAATAATACCATAATAATTACACTGTTACATTATATAAGTACATTAATTATATACTAATAAAAACTAATTAGAGTTATTAGCTTTTAGTTATCTCTTCATAACACAGTATGCACAGAAAAAACCTAGGTGACAATTATCTTCCAGATTCTTTTTTATTTATGAAGTGGACTGGCAAGTCTAGCCCTGGGCTGTGGCAATTCTGACAGTTTTTGAGATCAGAGGACTAATATGGGTTTCATATACCCATTTATACAAATCCTCACCTGCCCATTTATGTATGTGTATATATTATATGCGTGCATGAGTACACGTACATCAAATAATTTTCACCACAAATGAAGAGATGCTGAAGGATTAGGAGTAATCAGATGGGACAGCTGAAATGCCTAAACCATGATCCCTGCCAAAAGAAGCTGCTGTACAATTATTCCCTAAGAGCCATTTACTAAGGGTGCTGAGCACTGAGGTTTATCTGATTTAATGCTCCTCTCAGAGAAAGAAGAGAGCTGTATCCAATCCATTGCAAAGCTCTGCTTATAATGCCTCTGAAGGCCTTTAGGAGCAGCCACTGCCAAGAATTCAGAGAATAAGAACAATGGTAGAGCTGCTCCCAGCTTGGCTGCAGCCAGCTGCCCATCCTGAGGGCACAGAAGCAGAAACCTGCAATTTTCCAACAGCATATTGGGTCCTGCAGGCTCTTCCCTCCACAGATCCCTCACGAGCTGCCACCAGAAGTGCTTCACAGGGTTCTCCTTCCCCTTAAAGGGAGGGTCATCACCCAGGTAAGACTACATAAAAGAAAACCACTTGTAACTGCCATCTCAAATGATAGTGAATAGGTTTGTTCCTCATACAGCTGACAAATACATGCACACAGGATCAGAAGCTGTTTTACAGCATTGTGTTTTAATGCACTAAGAATGCTGCTCCATTTTAACTGCTTGCAAAGTCCTATTGTAGACTACCAAACCAAGAAGCTGACTCCACCACATAGTAAAGAAAGACCAAACTTAAAGCCTTGTGCTTCCTATTCTGAAGTGAAGGACACCCTCAACTCCCATTCAGATGATGGGAACTGTGTGGATAGAAACCTTGATGATTTTTTCCAGGCGCACAAGGCAGCAGTGAAGATGAGCCCCATGGCTAACACACATCCCACTGGAAAAACCATCCCAACGGATTCAGGGAGCACTAAGTAAGATGCTTAGCACTAGAACATGTAATAAGCTATTTAAAGTTTCCTCCTAAATTATATTCCCTCATGACCCAGCTGCTTTCAGATTCTAACCTGACTATAATTAATTTTTTGAAGAGTCCAGAAACTGCAGTGAGCAACTTTTACCAGATTTTTAAACAGAGAGAAATGAGCCAAACCAGCCCAGCAAGCTCATGTTTCCTTAACACACTCACTTTTTTTATTTTTTAAATCATTTTTCAGCCTCATGACTTATGACTACTGTGTAGCAGCAGACAGGAAGGAGTCAGACTGCTCACAGTTTTTCACCCAGTTTTTCATGATTTGGCTGTTCACAAACCAGACTGATTATCCTGGGAATTGCAGAGCCCTTCTAAGCAGCCCAACTCCCAAGCCAGTGGAGCTGATGAAGCTTCTTCCTCACGAATGGCAAGAGCCACCACCCTCTCTTCACCTCAGGACAGAGGCCAGAGCCTGGCTGAAACTCAGCGACCAAAGATCTAACACAAGCTTTACTAGCAATGTGCCTCAGCAAGTGCCACGTTTGTGTTGTTATTTTCCATTGTTCTAATAGTTATGAATGCACAATTTTTTTTTTTTTTTTAAGGAAAATAACAATGACAGAAAAAAAAAAGCATTATACATGCTTTATTTCTTGGAAAAGCTCACTTGGAGACCCACAGTGGATAAAATCTAATATTCTCATCTTTTGTCTACTGCAACAAGCACTAAGTTTAGCTTATGAGCCTCAAGTGCAGTTGTCTAAAAGTTATTAGCCACATGCAGTAAGAAACAATAAAAATCAGGGACAGATTTGCCCAGCACACTGTTAACTACAATTTTTGAGAACTACAGTCACAAACCACAGCATGTGCAGAGTAACCTCCTTGACCCAGAGATGGTTAAAATAAATCCAGATTTGCTACAAATGCTCTCTTAAATGGGTGATGCACGAAAGAGTCTTGGAGCTTCTCAAGCGCTTTGCATGAGTGGCACAACACATTAACCAAGGAATCCTAATTTAAAAAAAAAAAAACCTACTCCCTTAGGCTGGAAATGAGAAGAAGAGAGCTTGAATGAAGTAATACACAGGTTGATTATTGCTTTGAGGAAGTAATCCACCTGAACATTTCCTCTAGCTCCACTGCAAGGCCAGAAGTTTTTGCATATTGCTGGTGCACAACCATGGGCAAAGAGACCAGAAAATTTGGGTCCATGTGGTTCAGATTTAATGTAATGACTTGAGTGGCTATTAAATGTCCCAAAAAGAAATGACACAAAATAAGGGGTTTTTTTTTCCCTTTCTGGGGACAAGCAAACATACTGAATGCTGAAATCTGGAGCAGCCCCACTTTCCTCCTCCCTGCCTCCTTTTGCACAGTGCAGGAGGTCTGTTCCCAGTGGGGCCGCAGTGCGGTGTCTCAGCTGACTGCTGCCTCTGGCCAGCCCTCTGTGGATCACTGCCCAACTCCCAACACACAGCCACGGCTGGCAACTCAGCTGACAGGCCCAGAGAGAGGCCAAGGGCTGAGATTATGGGAAGCTCTTACAACTAGGTGGTCCCTGACATCCAAGCCTTGAGCTTGAGCTCCATCCCAGCACTGAGTACGCCCAGGACTGCAGACTGTGCTCTCCTGCACCTCCTGCATGCCCAGAGCTTTGGGGTCTGTGCTTGCCTCTCCAGCACTGCCACTACTGCTGACTTCCATGGGGCTGCTTTGCTTTTCCAACAATAAAAGGCACGAGCAGACACAAGGAGAAAAAGCGATTTGCTTTGCTCAGCCTACAGTAAAGGACAAACAGCTGATAAGGACTGCAGACACAGCTTCCTTACTGTTCAGCCTGGGAGCAGCGCCGGATCCCGGGGCTGGCCCGTGCTCCCAACTCCCACTGAACATCTGAGAAGGTCATCAGCTCACTTTCTGTTTGTGTTTATTTCCCCTTGTTAACAACAGGCTGAACAGAGTAAAACTCAGTTCATAATGCTCTTTAAATTCTTTCTCCAGACTGAACTCCAGTTCAGTCCAGGTCTATTTCTGTCTCATCTCTGGGTCTGTGTATTTTGGCACTGCTCCTTCTACACTTGTAACAGCACTGGATAAAGAA
This sequence comes from Rhadina sibilatrix, assembly GCA_013400275.1. Classification (NCBI taxonomy): domain Eukaryota; kingdom Metazoa; phylum Chordata; class Aves; order Passeriformes; family Phylloscopidae; genus Rhadina; species Rhadina sibilatrix. Next base: position 17,140 of record VWYO01019737.1, on the reverse strand, counting down.
CGTGCACTGAGGAGTCGGGCAGGAATGAATGCAACTACCCATTTCACAGTGCTGCTTTGTAATTAATTACCTTACCATGTTGAAGTCAAATCAAGAAAGATTTAAAACACAATTTTTAATTCACAATTTACACTTAATATTGCATTACAAACACTTATTTACTGTGACATCTAGCATGACTGCTTTTGAGCTGCTGTCCATGCCACTGGGAATATCTGAGCTCCACCATCGGGAGCCTCCTGGCACTGCAAGGTGCCACAGCCTCGTCTGTGAAGCTCCTTCTCCTTCTTCATGGAACTCAGGCTCCCACCGTGTCCCCAAATGTACCTCACCATAAGAAGGGTTCAGTGGCTGACTGGAAAAAAAAAATTCACAGCTTCTTTTATTTGCAGGATAGATTAATTCAATTACAATGGCTAATTAAAAGTTTCTTCTGCTTGGAAGATTATATTCCCAGATTACTTCCTTCAAAGAGATTTGGACGATCCCTGGAGAGAGCTACCTTACTGAAGCCAAGGCAGCTTCTTGATCTTGAGACATCAGCAAATTGAAAAGCCACTGGCTCTTTCCTGCTGAAAGCGCAGCTGCATTGCTTTCCCAAAGGATATGGAACTACTAATGCACTCAGAACCCACAGCTACACAAAAGCAGACCCTGTAAGCAAATGAAGTCACCATCAGCAACCTGAGCATCCTGGGAGCAGGACAGTCCTGGGATGAGGGGAAACATTCTACATCCCATTATGTAGCACACACCGAAGTCCCAAGGCAGGAATGGTACTTAACAGGGGGAATTAGCCCCCAGTTATTAATGAAGCAGCAGTCAGTGTTTTCTTCAAGAAACCGTTCCCCTAACAAGATTTATGGAGACCATGGCACCAATCCATCAGTGCTTAAAACTTCCAAGAGACCATGGGAACACAAGGACTTCTCAGAGTATGTTCCCATATTAACCCTATCCTGCTCTTTATAAGTTTATGTTGTGAGTTTGCTTTCACATGGCAGAAGATAATTTTATTTTAAATCATAGACTTAGGTGGAAAGGGATCCTAAAGTTCATCTAGTTCCATCCCTTGGGCAGGGACATTTCCATTATCCCAGGTTGCTCCAAGCCCCATCCAACCTGGCCTTGGACAATTCCAGGGATCCAGGGGCAGCCACAGCTTCTCTGGGCACCCTTGTGCCAGGGCTTCCCCACCCTCACAGGGAACAATTCCTTCCTAACATTTAATCAGTGCTGCCCTCTGGCAGCAGGAAGCCATTCCCCCTGTCCTGTCCCTCCATCCCTTATGAAAAGTCTCTCTCCATCTTTCCTGCAGGCTCCCCTCAGGTACTGTAAAACCACAGTTAGGTCACTGCAAAGCTTCTCATCTCCAGGCTGAGCAACCCCAATGCTCTCAGCCTTTCCCCACAGGAGAAGTGCTCCACTCCCTGAGCCCTCCATGGCTCTCCATCTGACCATACATGCACTATGGTGCATTAGGTTTAAATGGGACTCGGGAGGTTTCTCTGGCTGGAGGGAGATGGCCTGGGACAAAACATCACTGTTGGACATGAAGCTCAAACACTGTGTGGTAAGTTTTAGGCTTTTTTCCCTAAAAGAAACACAAAAAAGTAAAGACTGAGCTAGAACGCCTTCAGATATCAGACATAATCCTTGAAACATTAATTAAATTTTGCTCAGTAAAGTATCAGCAAACCACATAATTATTCAGTTAGCCCTAAACAAAAGGAAAATATAGACACTACACACAGAGCTACCTACACTTATATAATTCAAGCACTGCTAAATATAATCTCCTCAGTTTTCATACCAAGCTACCTGTCTCTCAATAGAACACAAGGAAGAAAGAAAAAAGTTTCATTTTGAAAATTCTAGGAGAATAAAACTAAGGCTCTAGGAGATGACCTGTGTGTGCCTACACACATATACATACATGTGCATGAACATCATCATTTTGATACTAAAAAAGGCTTGAGCATATATCCAGCTGCCATCCTTCGAGAATGAAGATTTCCAAACATAACAAAAATCAAGGAATCTGAGGCCAGCTGCTGGGAAAAAGAAGTGTCACATTCAGTACAAAATTTGGATATTCGGCATGAGGTTACTCTGTACCTAAAATATTCTTTTTCTCCTTTTTACTACTAAAAACACATCTGCCTTCTTTCCAAGTAACTGACAGAGTTTTTATTGATTTCAGTTAAACAGACCCTAGCTCCTGTCCAAGTATTCCACTATAAAGTGAATTGCTAAAGGATTACCAGTGTAAAACCATTAGAAACCCCAATCCTGTCCTTTCAGGCATTACAACTGTAAATTCAAATCTCTGCATCATTCCAGCTAAGTCTCCACTTCACAGAACTAATCCATGTGCCGCTGACAGAACACGGGATGTTACAGCAGATAACACTGTCCGTGTACACCCTTTATTCACTCTGACAGTATCCAGTTGGGAATATTAGCCCTAGGTCTCTAACGAGGGTCCAGTAATGCCTCAAACATCATTGTGAATAAAGAGGCATCAATTAGCTGAAGTTAAAACACCAATTTAAGGAGGTTCAAAGAAGGGCTGTTACTGGTGTTCCAGGTTAACATGAACTTTTTGGTCTTTTTAAAAAATCTATTACTAACTTAAACAGTGAAGACTCTAAATAATTCATTTTCTACTTCTACCTATCAGACATATTTCTTGCCCCTGGTGAGCTCTGTTTGAGAAGTTGGATCGGATGATTTTTTGGAGGTCCCTTCTAACCCAGTCTGTTGCAGGACTCTATGGTACAAGAAGGCAGTGGGAAAAAGAAGCAGAAAATAAGACTGCAAAATAGCTTATCTGATAGAGCCAACCCAGGAAAAAGAGGATAGTGAAACATTTTAGTTCTATTTTTAAAAATACGTGGTTTGGATTGAAATGCCGATTTAAAAAGAAAGATATGGCAAGTTTTTCATGGCCAGATGAGCTTCTCAAAACCTTCATTAGAGCACTGTTTACTTTGGTAACCGGCGAGTCAGCTGGAAGCAGCTCTTTCCCATCCCTTCACTTTTGCCTGTATCATTTGTAATTGTGTCATTTGCAAAATGGCACCAAGAAAAACATTTTTAAGCAGAAACCGTTCAGTAAAGGATAAACTCCTTGTGGAAGTCTAGAGAACCAAGGCTGAGAAACTGAAATGCTCAACACAACCCAGGGGAAGGGGAAAGGAGTCGGGCCAGGCTGAGAAGTGTCTCCACATTGCCAGAGTAACTCTGTGATGACAGTGGTCTCATAGGTTTCCTTGCTTGCCATGGGCCACAGCAGAGAGAATGCCTTGCCTCTGGTTCTTCCCTGCTCTGAGTCTGGCCCAGCAGCACACACAGGGCTCCCTGGCAGCTCTCCTCCCTGAGACAGGCTGCAACCCCTGAGCTGGGCTGCTGGGAGCCATCTACACAGAGGCACAGAGGCTCTTCTCCCCCTCAGCAGCACTGCACTCACTTCATGGTTTTAATCTGCCAGGAGAACCGAAAACCAAAACTTTTCCCCACAGTAGTCACACAACCCCTGAGAATGACTATTTGGTAAATCAATCCTGTTGCACAGAAGTCTCCCACTCAGTGTTGCTGAGGGTCTGGATGCAAGACACACATGTTTAGTTGTCACTTTGGAAAGGGAATCTGCACATTCACTGACTCACATAAACTCTGTGGTATGTGAACAATCCACCAATCCATGTCTAAGCATCATTTCTGCCCACAGTCATTTATCATATAAAACTGACATCTCAGTCAGATAGCAAAACACCTTCTAATAAAGAATATAGAATCATTTAGGATGGAAAAGCCCTCAAAGATCACTGAGTCAAACCATTGCCAAGGCCACCACTAACCATGTCCACAAGTGACACATCCACACAGTTTTTGATGTGATGGTGATGCTTCCCTGGGCAGCCTGTTCCGATGCTTGTCAACCCTTTAAGGGGAAAAAAATTTTCTTAATATCAATTTAAAGCTCCCCTGGAGCACCTTGAGGCTGTTTCCTTCTGTCCTATAGAACAATATAGCTTTAAATGTCAACTGAGAAAAGACCAGAAAGAAGCCCAAAGCTGGAAGAGCCATGCACTTGCTCAGGAAGAATTTCAGGTTGCTTCTGCAGCTGTGAAACTGCAGCTCTGGGGGTTCATCACCAGCAGCTCAGCCAAGAACTCAGAGCATGTCACTGTTTCAGTGTGACCTGCATCCATGCAGGACTCGGAATCCTAAAATCTCATCAAGTCCTTTCTTCAGCATCCTTCAGAGTCTACCTAAACCCTCAAGGGTATGAGAAGTTTTCAAAGCAGATGAGCTGCCCTAGCAAGCTGAAGGACTTGCCCTCAGAGGCTGTGGCTGCCCCATTCCTGGAATTGTCCAAGGCCAGGATGGATGAGGCTTGAAGCAACCCGGGCTACTGGAAGGTGTCCCTGCCCATAGCAGGGGGTGGGATGAGATGGGCTTTAAGGTCCCTTCCAGCACAAACTGTTCTGGGATTCTATGAGCCTCTAATTCTATGACATTTCTGATGCCTGCATAGAAAAGATACAAACAGAAGGATTTGATAAATTGCACGTATTAAAGCTGAAGAGAACATCAGCACTTTGGACTCCACAGCAAAAAAACAACCAGGATTTCAGCTGTCCCACCTGTCCCCACCCTGTGAGCAGGCAGGGCAAGAGCCTTTGCTGACCACCAGCAGTACTACTGTGCCATGTCTTTATTCCATTTGGATTTGGTTCAGAACAAACTCAAAGTTAAGCCTCTGGAAGTGTTTTACAAAAAACTAATTTCAAGGGCAAATTTGAGTTGCTGCAGCTGGCAGCCAAGTACAGCAACTGGGAATGCCACCAGTGAGCACCAAGAACGCTTTGGTTTGGAAAGGACCTTAAAGATCACCTCAGTCCAACCCCCTGCCATAGGCAGAGACACCTTCCACTTGACCAGGTTGCCCAGTTCACAAAATCAGCACAGGTACATGTGTGTCCCAGGGCCTGGCCTGGCACTTGGCCACAGCCCTGCTCAGATGCCACTGTTGAGCCCCACAAATGGCATTTGCTCCCTGTGCGCCAGCAGCTCCCTTACAACCACGCTGCCTTTTGCCAACTCCTCTAGGCAAACAAGAACTCGGGGCAGCTCATGACAGCAGGATCCATGAGAGCTTAACTGGGGAGCTGCTAATCCAGGCAGCTTTGCCCAGCCTTGTCTGCCCAGCAGAGGAATCCCAGCCATGCAGATCTCTATCACCTCCATCAGGGCCCGGTGCCCCTGCACTGACCCACGGGCACGGCACAGCCCACGGGAGCGCTGGGACGCCTCAGCGCGACGGGAGCTCAGCAGCCAGAAGAAAGCTGTTTCATGGCTTTGGAAGGGGAAAAAAAAAAAAAAAAAGGCACCAAAATATTCCTGCTCTTGATGCAGGTTGATTCAGTGCTCAGTAGTTCTTAGGAAGCTACGGAAGAGAGGGAAACATGAACTATTATCTGTGGGTTATAAAATTCCAGAGTTTTACTAGTGTAAAAATGCAAGCACACTCCAAACTAACTCAAAAAGCAGATGTGAACAGGGAGGGAGGAGGGAAAGATGATGAGAACATTAACTTTTTTGCCCTAATCAGCTAAACAGGAATACATTAGGCAAAACCTTGTTTTCCGTTCACTCATCTTGTAAAACTTGTTTGAAATAATGCCACTATTTATGTTTAGACAGAAATTAATTTAGGCTAACTCATTTGTCTTGAACCTTGCATTTCCCAGTTTCATCCTCTATCTGGACTAGCCCAAACAGACTGGAATGTACTCAGCCTACTACTGGAAAAACATGGAACTCTCATCACGGGGCAATAAAATAATTGATCACTAAATAATTACAAAACTTACTCTAAAAGAATGATTACAGTTTTAAAACATAAGCATTTACCATGACGATTGTTTTCACTAAACTGCTCAGCCTGTTTATACAACACAGAGCACAAAGATTTCTTCTCTGGGGAATGTGGACCTGTGACCATAAAGCCATCAAGCTCCAAAAATCAGTGTTACCACCTGACTTGCACTGTTTGTGTAGGTCAATCTAAAGCATATTTTCTCAGGGTCTGCATTGTGTCTGGAAGAAAACCCACTCTCTGAACTGGCAGGTCCTTTCAAATACAGTCTGACAGCTCAGACTGGATATTTGAAGTGGTTGGGTCACTACTCCCCTCATGAGTCAACATGAGTGAAGGGTGAGTGCTAATTCCTGAGCTGCTGCAGCAAGTATAGTCACTGAGGATGCCACCAGTGAATGGCATGGAATCATGGAATGGTTTGGAAGGGACCTTAAAGCTCATCTCACTCCACCCCCTGCCATGGGCAGGGACACCTTCCAGTAAGTTGCTCCAAGCACCTCCAACCTGGCCTTGGACACTTCAGAGATCCAGGGGCAGCCACAGCTTCTCTGGGCACCCTGTGCCAGGGCCTCCCAGCACTCACAAGGAAGAATTTCTTCCCTGTATCCCAGCTCACCCTGCCCTCTGGCAGTGGGAAACCATTCCCCTCATCCTGTCTCTCCAGATCCTTGTCCCAAGTCCCTCTCCAGCTCTCTTGGTGCCCCTTCAGGCACTGGAAGGGGCTGTCAGGTCTTCCCAAAAACATCTCTTCTCCAGGTGAACACCCCCAGCTCTCCCAGCCAGCCTTCAATCCGGCCCTTAGTGACCTCTCCTGTCTTTGCCCTGCTGTGCTGCTCAGGGCTGCAAACTCTCTCTGGCCCCCTCTCTAGTGTCTTAAAGACATTCACAAACCAACATGGAATTCCTGCACGCATTGAGAGTCAAGGCAATTTTCATGAACATGAAATGAAGGCCAAGGAACAAAGATTGTGAGGGCACCACTAATTCTTTAAACAACAGCCTGTTGGGCAGGCTCAAGGCACCATTTTTTGTACCAACTGCCCACTAGGAATGGTCATAGTGAAGACTGTCATTTCATGGAATTCAGGAGCTATTCAGGTTCAGACATGGATAGTCATCCAGCCTCTCTTGAAGATCTCGTTCAGGTGTCAGCAGTACAAAACAGCATCCAAATGATTAAGGCAGGATGGCTCAGGTTTAAATGGCCAGTTCTGCCAAACACCCCCTTTGCTGCCAGAGGCAAATCTTCAGGCCTCTCTCAGGAAAACACTTAAGGATATGTGAAAAGGGTAGCAAAATCAACAGAATATATATAAAAACATTCCAAAGTGTTTTGCTTAACTACAGAGTTTGTGCCTGAGGTCTCCAAACTAAAGGAGGTGACGTTTCCCATTTCCTATCCCTTCTTTATCCCTAGAGCTGGGGCTGAATATCCTGGGCAAGATTATTTATCTTCACATGAATGTAGCGATACTGTACCAGCATAAGCCCAACTGTAAAAATGTTAAGACAAATGTTATGGATTAATTTCTGGAATGATTGTGAGGCCCAAGACCCCAGTGTCCAGCTAAACTACATAAACACAGATAAAACCGTCCAAACTGCAAACCTGAATAATAAACCACCCTACTTAACTAACAGAATAGCCTGGATGAAATTCCAGATGTCTCTCACACATGATAAAGTAAAATACTCTGTAAGAAAGTTCAGTACACACTTCTACAAAGGAAGTATCAACAAAACCAGGAAAAATTTAATTCATTTCATTCTCCAAAGTCACATCTCACATTTACTGAGCCTTTCCAAACACATTATGTTGCTGATTAGCAGTAATGCCTTAAGGTGCTCTTTTCCTTTTTTCTGATCTTTGGAGCTAAAAAATGCTTTAAAACATCACTGAGGCACATAATTCTTACGGAATGATAATGTCAGGGAGCACCCTGTAATTTAAAACACCGCACTTCTAATGGACAAAATTGTGTCAAGTAGGAAAAGCAGGATGGATCCAGATCCCAGCCTGAGCACAATCAGACTTCAAACAGGGCTGAAAAAAATGAAAACCAGCTGAGCTAATAAAAACCAGACCCTGCTTAAACAATCTTTCATCAAGTAAACTTCACCTATGTTGTTACTCTTGGAATTTGGTAAGGTAGGAGGAGCCAGCAAGGTCTGAAGACAAGATGAGAAAGGATATTTGGGAAGGATGTAATATTTAGCAAAATAAGATGGCAGACAACCAAAGCCAGACTCTGAGCTCAGTTGTACTGGTGTAAATCCAAACTAGCATCACTGACTGTAATGGAATTACTCTGGATTTACTCCATGTTAACAGAGATCAAAACATGATCAGAGAAAGAATATCAAACTGGGAAAAAAGGCTTTTATATCTACACACTGGGACATTTCATTTCAAGTAACTAAGCAAGTGTTTAATGCTACATAGCTACAACACAAGGTGAGATGGGCTTGAGCTATTCCATAAATACCCACAGCCCAAATTCTCTACAGAGTGAAAAGTTTACGGACTTCAGATCTACCCCTAAGCAAGATTTATGCAAATCAATGAGCTAATTCAAAACATGCTTCACTTATTCAGGGTTTTTCTTATTTGCTTGTTATGTAAAAAGGACAGTTTGAGATGAACCAAGCCTCATCCCCACAAAGCAGGAATGCAATAGCATCTCTCCAGTTGCCTCCCTTGTGTCCTTTCCAGAAAGGAATACAGTCTCTTACCATTTGCTAAGCTGTAGCTCCAGCTCTATACCAAACACCTCTGGATTGGGGAGTATTTATGTGCCTCCTCTCTAAAGTATTTCTCTGCCTTCCCTCTAAAAAAAGTCACAGTCACGGGTACACATCATATTGGTGCCTGTGCCAAACCACCAAGGAATTAGAAGATTTGCTTGATGTGGTAAAACTGCTAATTTTTCAAAATGCCATTTAGCCAACAGTCATTATTTTCATTTCCCTATATGTGGGTAACAGAATGACATTCAAATCAACTTTGGAAGGTAGAAAAAGGGCCAACGTTTTACAGCAATGACATGATCCCCACTTTTCACACCCTAAGCATAAGCCACAGCAGGAATATTGAGAACAAAGCTTAACACACAAAGCAGCCACATTTTCCCCCACTGTCAGCATTCACAGAGACTGTCCAGATTCTCTCTCATACACAGATCCCATGTAACTCAGTCGTTCCAGGTCACTGGCACTAGGGATGCTCCCTCCTGCCCGCTGCAGCTCTGCCAGCTGAGCCCACTGCCAGTCCTGCTGGCCAGAAACACCATAACACAAGACATCACCTCCTCTGCTCAGCCCCAGGGGGGCTCATGCACTCTAATCAAGCTCCCAAACTAAAGAGCTGCTTCAGCCTCTGCTGACCTGGACTGTTTGAGAATGAATCTGGGATTGCCAAGCAGCACTCATAGCTGGGGATCAGAAAAATTCATGACCTTAAAGAAGAGGGAAGCAAGAAGCAGTGCAGAACAATAATTATTTTGTCCACTACAGTTACAACTTTAGGAAAGCGTAACTCAACAGATTCAGCACAAATTCAGAAAACAAAATATCAGGGTCAGTTGGTCCAATTCTGACCCAGAACAAACTCTACAAAAGTACTCACTCTCATGGCCAACATGAGAAGTGGGAATGAGATGTGTCCCAGCTACCAGCTTCATTCAGGCTGAGGCAAACATCACCTGGCAGGTCGAGAGAGGGGATTCTCCCCTCGACTCTGCTCTGGTGAGACTCCACTCTCAGCACAAGACATGGACCTGTTGGAAAGAGTCCAGAGGAGGCCATGGAGATGCTCCCAGGGCTGGAGCTCCTCTGCTCTGGAGCCAGCCTGGTGGAGCTGTGGGTATTCACCTGGAGAAGAGGAGGCTCCAGGGAGACCTTACAGCCCTTTCCAGTGCCTAAAGAGGCTCCAGGAGAGCTGGAGAGGGACTTGGGACAAGGGCTTGGAGTGACAGAACAAGGGATTGCGTTGAGCCAAACTCTGAAACTCTAAACTCTGAAAGTGCAGGGTGTCCCTGCTCATGGCAGGGAGCTGGAACTAGATGGTCTTTGAAGTCCCTTCTAACCCAACCCATTCCATGGTTCTGTGTTCTCCTGCACAGATCTTTTTGTGGGTAACACAGCACCACTTTCAGAGCAAGAATATATTGTCTTTAGCACCAGCACATTTCACCATCAGGATCCAGTGTGTATATGCAAAAGATACTCCAGACTGCCAAGAAATCTTGAGATCCGGAGGGGAGTACTGAGGACACTGAACCTCTGAGGGAAAAGGGTCAGTGGAAATTCTGAGGGAGGGATGGGCTGAATACAGAGACAAAAAAGATGAAAAGATGAGGAGTCAGACAGGCTAGGGAAAAAAAAAAAAAAGAAGGCATAAACATTTCAGGGAGAAAAAAGTGATTTGTGGTTTACATGGAGAACTGTGACTCAGGTCACATGAATTCCCTGTGATTTGATTCAGCTTATGTAAAATTTAAAAAGGGAAAGACATGACCAAAACAGAACAAGACACAAGAAAAAAAAAAAATCCCAACAAACCACCACAAAAAAAAAAAAAAAAAAACCCAAAAAAAAAAAAAGAAAAAGAAAAAAAAAAAAAAAAAAACCCAAAAAAAAAAAAAGAAAAAGAAAAAAAAAAAAAAAAAAACCCAAAAAAAAAAAAAGAAAAAGAAAGCCAACCACACAGACATCTGAAATATCCTAACACATGAGATGTAGGGGCTTAAGTAGTATGTTGTTAAATCAGGAGTAAACAGTCCTGGCCAAGCACCACTGCCTAAGCACCTTGTTATGTTCTCCAAATGCTGTAGGAGAGAAGCCCACCCAGCCAGTGCACACCAGATATTATTTCAACTAAGTACTGGGGTATCACCAGGGACTTGGCCTGGCTTGTGCAACCCCCTGGGCTCTTCTTGTGCTTCTGGTACATGACAGCAATTAGTGTGCACAGGATTGCTGAAGATCTCTAATTAAAAAAAATCACACCACTATTGTATTAGTGTAAGTAACAGAAAATGGGAAAGAATCTGCCCAAAGATGAGTAGAATCACAGATTCTCTGCCTGGATGTTCCAACTATTGCTCTTTTACCTAAAACTGTATGCTTGCCTAAACATTTCCCCTATTTGCAACCTAAAAACCTACCTCTGGCACAGTAGCTGTCACAATCTCCTGAAGATTTTAGTAAAGAGAAATACAAATGAATATGGGAGAATAAAATAAATTACAGTACTCCTAGCTGTCCTAAGACAGAGTCCATCATTTTTCCTGCATGGCTTTCCTCTTCTTCTTCTGTTCCTCACTGAGTTCCAACAGCAAAAGCATACTACTCAAGTGAACTAAGACCTCACTAACTAAACAAAAAGCTCCATCCTTTGGAAAACAGACTCGGACATACCATTGCAGAGCTTAAGAGAACTCAGGAAATGTTTCAGAGATATTCAGCATCCCCAGAGACACTTCACTTTAGCTCATGAAAATACACTGGTGTCCAAGGCATGAAAATTACAATGGCTTCCTGCTGACCACCCCAGCCCCCCGGCTAGGAATCTAATTTAAACAAGCTGGCAGGACTCCAGCAGTAACCTACAGTCACAGCTCAGAGCTGCTATCCCGAGCAAACAGCCCAGACATTTAGCAGGGACTACAGCAACACAAGACATTGCTTCATTTTCATTCCAGCCTGCAAACCCACCCCCACTCACTCCACTTCAGCAGCATTTTTCCAGGCTGAGAACTGGGGTCCTGTTCTGCTTTGGTTACCTCTCATTGCTGAGCAAGCTCTGCTGGTTGTAATTTATCCTATAAAGTTGATATTTGGCTCCACTGTGTATCAGGCTTCATGAAATTGGCTCTTAAAGCCGTGTAATATCCATTCATTGTACCTACATCACACACTCACTGGCCTATTCCCAAAAGCAAATGGTAAGGAAGCCACTATTCCAGTGAGAATGGATGAGCCTGCTAACAGGGACACATCACTGAGAATAAATTCAACTCTTTCAGTTCCCTCTGGTTGTTTGTGATGTTTGCTGCATGCTGGCTCGCTGTCTGGGAATATGTCATTTGCAAAAATGCATATATCTTACCAGTAATGCCTTGTAGACTGAAAGGCATGGCTAGGAATGTTTTAGGAGAAGGGATACATCTTGGCAAAGTGCACAGAGTGAAGAGGAGTACCAAGGGTGCCAAAACCAATCCTGATGAAGTACAGGGATACAGACCAGTAGGTTAACATTGCTGCATGAAGACTGTTTACATTTGCAGTGCACAGCACAGGGCACATCCCAGCCCCTGCCTGGGGATTGTCCCATGGCACTATCAGCCTGGAGCTGCCCCTGTTACTGCTTTAGCTGACACAGAAGGGGTCTCTGAACACCCAAGGTTCAAACCCTGCCAATAATCTGTGGAGAGGGTGAAGGAGGTGCACAAGTTTCCGAGTAGCCCCATGACCAGACACGCACCAAGGCCCTTGGCAAAGCGGGCTCGCAGGAGCCCTCAGGGTGGGGCTGCCCAACCAGGGACCTTCCTCAGCTGCTGATGGGAGCCAGGGCATCACCATGTGGGAATAACCTATTCCCCACTGAGAGCCCTTGGTATCCATGTGGTAGGATGAAAACCTAGGTGTGAAACAAACACCAGGGACTATGATATGGACAGTCAGCTCAGTGCAGAATGTTAGAAAGCAGAAAGCCTCTCAATTAGCTTCATACTTTCTAAATTCAGGGCTTTGACTGAACTAACCTTTGCTCCCCTACAGCCAGTGAATGCAAATGAGATCTCCAAAGAGTATTTCAAAAATTCACAGGGGATTAATTGCTCCTAAGGTGCCAGTTTCATTTTGTGAGTTACTAAAGAGCCTTTGGGTCACCAGCCTCTCAGCTGAGAGTCTTCAGTTAAGTACCTGAAGTGAAATGGGATTAATCCTGTACCTAATGCCATGGCTTCATGTGTCTTGATAGAACATGATCCCATCCAAGTGCTTCAGGAACATGAAGTCATTGTGCTTCTTCTCTGGTAAAACCAGTTACCAAAGAGTAGGTTCCACACGTTCCTCAGAAGTCAACAAAAGAAGCTTAACCATAGGATATGCCTGACCTAAACCATTCTGATCCCCCTTAAAAATGCAACACTGCAAACTATCCCTTTGCAAAACACAAATCTGGGACCCAGAGTTCACCCAACAACAACTGCAGAGCATGAATTCACTGCCAGCATCACTAAAGGATCTCATAAATCTGATTTCAGAGCAGCACACCTCAAACAGGAAATCCCAAACACCAGCAACAATTACAAAAAACACACTATGCTCAACAATCTAAGTGAGGGGTAAAACATTCTCCCTGGCTGGAATAATGAAGCACAAAAAGCAGCCAGCCCAGAGCACATTTCATTAAATCCATCCTATTCCTTCTAACAAAACTGCTGATTACCAAGGCATGGTGAGCTGATCAAGTAACACCATCACTCTCTTTCAACAGAGAAACTGTTTTGCCATTTGCAAACTGAAAAACATATGTTCTCAATATTTCCTCTGATGCATGTCTCTCCTTCAAAACCAAAGCCACAGCATATGCCAACAATCAAATCATTGACTGGAAAATATATACCAACTGGCATCTGAGGGCTGTCTAAAGGGTTCCTCCTGCCAGGCTTTAGGCCACATTCGAAGTACATTAACTACAAGAAATATCTGCTCCTTTTCCATAGTCCTTAATCTGGTTTATCCAGATCCTCCACTGTGTGGAATCCACACTAGTATGAATTCCAAGCAGCCTCTGATACACAAAGGATAAAAGCACAAGTCAGAAAAAAAGATGACAGAGACTTCAAGTCATAGAATCACAAAGTATCCTGAGTCGGTAGGGGTCCACAAGGATCATCCAATCCCTGGCCCCCCACAAGACACCCAACAGTCCCATCCTGTGCCTGAGAGCATTGTCCAAATGCTCCTAGAACTCTGGCAGCTTTTGAGTCATGACTGTTCCCTTTTTTCAGAGTTGGTCCAGCAGGATGCAGAATGAACACTGCATGATGCATTGAAAAAAATCACCAACCCAATACAAACTCCTTTTGCTCCCCATTGGTTAAGAAAAGCTCAAACACAACTTGTATCAGCACTGGAAGTGCCATCACTCCATGGCCCCGCTGCAGGACAGGTACTACTCACCCTCTGCAGGTAACACACAGCACACCACTGAGTCACACAATAGTGAGCTTTCAGAAGGCATCTGGGCATGCCTGATCCTAATCAAGTCAGCACTGCTGGACAGCAGTGCAGCACACAGCAAGGATTAAGGATCAGAGCATCAGTTTCACCAGTCTGCAGATTTTGGGTGGTTCTTTTCCTTTACCCTCCCCAGAGAACTCAACTTCATTCTCTTCAGTAAAGGCATTCACTATTAATTCAGGTCCAGAGAAGGGAACAGAGCTGGGGTAGGGGCCAGAGCCACAGGAGCAGCTGAGGGAGCTGGGAAAGGGGCTCAGCCTGGAGAAAAGGAGGCTCAAGGGGGACCTGACAGGAGGGTGCAGCTGGGGGGAGTCAGGCTTTGCACCCAGGGAACAAGGGATAGGATGAGAGGAAAAAGCACCAAGTTGCTCCTGGGGAGGTTAAGACTGGCTATTGGGAAGACTTTCTTCACCAAACAGGTGGTCAGGCACTGAACAGGCTGCCCAGGCAGTGAGGAGTCACCAACCCAGCAGGTGTCAATATGCCACTTGGGGACATGCTTTAGTGGTGAACATGGCAGCGCTGGATTAGTGGTTGGACTCGATCTTGCAGGTCTCACCCAACCTCTTAACAATTAACCTCTCTTAACAATTCTAATTCCCCAACACAAAAACTTTTTTTTCCTAGTTTTCTTCTAGGATTGGCACTTGAAAAGAACAAGCTTGGTATTTCAAGAGGCAAATACTCTGATTTGCCTCCTTGTCAACTTTCCTCCCATATTTCTCCCATATTGTAAAGAGAGTGACAACTCTCTTTACAAGGAACACTATTAACTCAACTGAAGTGAGATAGATATAAATAATATTCGTGGCTCTTATTAACTTTATTACCATGCATTCTCAGAATATAGTTGTCTTCTTCAGATGAAAACTGGACACTGTATCAATCTTAGGGAGGGACAGCTTATTCATAGCTTAAAAGTACTTGAGGATCTGCATCAAACATCTGCTTTTTTTAGAGCAATAGGAATTTGATTTGTGTGCATTTAAACCAGTCCAGGAGATGCAGGCAGCAGCAGAAATTGCTCTTTTCCTTCCATACCACAGAGCTCCCATCAAGACCCTTAGCCACTGTAGCCTTGTCTTAAACAATTACTGCCATGGATAGGATTAACTGGGCTCCTCCATAAGATTGTGTGAAACCCAAGCTGCTGTAACTCCTGGGAGATAAATTCAGAGTGTGGGAAAGAAGAGAGGAAGGTGAATGAGAGTGTTTGTTTAAAAAGTGGTTAAGAAACTGGGAGAAGATTTCTCTGTGAATTGCCATGTACCTAAAAGTTAACAAGGACACTGTGACTTCTGTATGGGTCACAACAGGTGAAGGATCCTCCATGTAAACTCAGAAGCTCTAAGGAAAAGGCACACACTGCTAACAAACAGCAAGACTCATCTGATAAACGACATCAGTAGTAATTATAGGGACAGAATAGCACTGGAATACATTGTTAATGAGTTGAAGAGCTTTCCTTGGAATTAAAACCACTTGGAGCTGAGTAGAGCAAAGCAAAATGGAACAAGCAGCTTCTAAGTTCTGCAGGCAACAATTTCAAATGTAACAAGAAAAATAATTTGTAATTCAAAGCAGAAAAGAATTATGTATTTGAGGCATTGTAAGTTTTTTTTTCCCAAGGAAAGAAACTCTATTGCATTTCCCTTGCCAGAAGGATTCAAGAATCAGAGGGAAAATTCACCCTTGTGCATACCTTCTGGGCTGGACATGCAGAGTTAAGACAGAAGAAAAATAAGTTGTAAGTGATGCTCTAACAGGCTTTTGGATCCTGTCACAACATTTTGGCTGCCTCACAGATTTTGGAGCTTCTGGCACTGGCACTTACTGTCTTCTGTAATCTATATAAGCAGCTACTTTTAGAGGGACCCCAGATAAATGCCTCTAGAGGAACAAAAAAACATCCATGCAATCACAGGGAATTCATTTTATAGATATCACAATGTCTCTGTTAAGGGACAATAAGGCTTCAAACACTCATTTCCCACACGGTCAGTACAGTTATCCCAGAAGCCTGAGAGATGGAAAATGTCTGTAAGTACTATAGATTTCATCCTTATCAGCCCAGAGCTGTTCACTTACACAGCATTGGTGACAGCAACAGTAACACTTGGTAGTGGTAACAACACAGAGCAGTTTTTGAGCTTTAGGTAAGCAGCATTTCCCATTGAAATTGTCACCAGTGAAATATTAATAGCAATACTTCATCAGTTTTAGCACAAAAGAGCAGAATTCCCAGTTATTATGCC
Source organism: Rhadina sibilatrix (assembly GCA_013400275.1). Taxonomy (NCBI): domain Eukaryota; kingdom Metazoa; phylum Chordata; class Aves; order Passeriformes; family Phylloscopidae; genus Rhadina; species Rhadina sibilatrix. The sequence goes on along the minus strand of VWYO01019737.1, from coordinate 745 downwards.
CAGGTCTGCTTATCATTTGCCCTCAGACATACCAAGACAGCACTAAACAGTTGTACCTTTAAAAAGAGGGGAATTACATCTCTGTCTGCATCTTCTAAAGCACCAGGGAAAAAACTCAGAATTTGGATGTGTGCTCATTATTGCTGTCACTGTGTATCTAAGGACAAAATAAACCAACCTCCAAAAAACCAACCCCAAATCCTTATACATCCTAGAGTTGTTAGATGGGATGTTCACAAATTTGAGGCCACCAAAAAGCACTGCTCTGACAGATTGGCTGTGACAGCTTTAACCTCATATTCTGTGATCCATCAAAAAAAGAGGGAGATGAGACTTACTAAATTAGCATATTTTTTCCCCACTTTCAATTTTGGTAGCAATACAAAAGCCACTCAACTGTAAAATAAGACAACTACTTGAATTAAGTGGAGAGCATCATTTTCTCTGACCTTACTCTTTCCAAAGAGAACTGAGGCGATTGCTCTCTCTCTATCTATTGTGGTTTGACACTGGCCCAATGCCAGGCACCTGCAAGAGTCACTCACTCACCCTCCCCTGCCACAGCTGGGCAGAGGAGAGAAAAAAGTTAACAAAGGCTTCGTGAGTTAAGGACCTCAAGAAAACACTTAAAATGCAAAACAGGCTCACCTTAAGGCTGATTTGCTTTGCGAAGTAATAAAGTGAAATTTATTACTAATGAATCAGAGGAGGATACTGAGATATAAAATAAGCCCTTCAAACACCT
>VWYO01019736.1:184595-203779 GCA_013400275.1 Rhadina sibilatrix | reverse complement strand
GGGCTCTGACAGGGGTATTTGGGGCTCTGACCGCGGTATTTGGGGCTCTGACCGCGGTATTTGGGGCTCTGACAGGGGTATTTGGGGCTCTGACAGTGACACTGGGGCTCTGACAGCGGCATTTCGGGCTCTGACAGGGGTATTTGGGGCTCTGACAGCGGTATTTGGGGCTCTGACCGCGGTATTTGGGGCTCCCCGCCGCCCTGGGCGCTGTGCGGGCCCCGAGCCCAGCGAAGGTTCGCAGGCCGGAGCCGCCGGCTCCCCCCGCGCTGCCGCCGCTGATTCTCGGCGCCTCCCCCGGCCTCGGAAGTGCTGCGACATTCCCCAGTAAACAGGGATGTATGAACGGTTCTGCTTCCCTCCTTTCCTCCTCTTATCCGCTCTTCCCAAATATGTAAACCCTGAGCAGGCTTTATTCTTCTTCAATGATCATTCAATTGTCTCCAGACTGTGTCTTTTGGTAAATTTATTGCTGGCTATTAAAAACAAAAACAAAAAAAACCCAACTCAAATGCATTTTGCATATTAACACGTAACTCTTGTTCCTGTCTGCTCAGTTTGGAAATGGTTGGATTGCTTTTATAAAGAAAAAAATGGCTAATAAAATTGGCCTCAGCACCGTTGCTTTGCAATTCTTATGAACAGTAAAGTGCCTCTTACAGTCATTGATGTTAAAAGCTATTTCTAAATTATGGTGCCATTTATTATCTCTAGTGTCCAAAGTAAGTTTAAATGATGCTTATAATTCATGTTTTACCAAATTTCCTTTTCCCCCCGAGGATACCTCTGATTAACTTATGCACATTTAAGCGCTTTTTAAATTCTTCTTTTATTGCCATTATGCTCTGAAAATCTCAGCGATTCTCAAAAATGGGTAATAAACTTGAGATAAAATGCTGCAGTTTTAGATCAATGCTGACATATCACTGTGGTGATTTCTTCAGAGCTAAAGTGATAATGCTTCATATTTACAGAATATATACTAGGTTACTGCTACCGTATTACCATTTTGTTCTAAGATGAAATGAGTAATTTACCAATTTATTAAACTGTTACATTTAAGTATTGCTTAGGACATTACCACACCAATCTGTTTACTTAGCTTGAAGAGCTGCCATTAAGAAACCCTGTTTATTTAGGTAAAATTTGTAATGATCGTCCCCTTCATTAAGAAACTTATTTTTCTGCAAGCCTAATTGCCTGGAAATGAGTTTCTCCTTATTTACTACGGTGAATTTTGCTAAGACAGCTAAAACCATCACCCTCACAAGAAGTGCTGGAGAAATTAATAATACATACATGGAACAGTTTTAATTAGTATAATACCAAATGTTAATAAAAGATTTATGATCCAGTTAAAAGTTCTAACAATCACAACAGGAAAAGGGCTGAAATGTGGTGGTGGTGGTGATCCATTAAAAATAAACAAATGCTGCCAAACTCCCCAAATTGAGGATAGAAGAGATTTTTTTTTTCTTTTCCTGCCCTTATGTGAGTCCTGGCTCAGTGATCTGTAAGGTCAGGCTCTGACCCCACGGAGAGCAGAGTAAATCCAGAGTGGCAGGATGGGGGTGGTTATCCTGTGTGGCAGCAGGGCAGGGGGAGAGGCTGCATCTGACTGAGCTGCTGCCCCTGGGCAGGGAGAGCCCAGCCCCAGCCAGCCCCAGGTGGGTTTAGCAGAGCCCCAGCATCACTGGCACAGTGTTTTAGCCCAGTTCCAGGAGAGCAGTCTGTGCTTTAAGTACTCAGAAGGCCATCAGTGGAGGATGCAGGCAGAACCATCTTGGCCAAAGGCAGATGCAATAGGCAGCAGCTGAATTTCCAGAGGTTCACTTCCTCAAGAGGAGCACACCAAAAGGCCTCCCAAGGCACGAGCACCTCAGGTGCACCTTGCAGCTCATCCACGTGGTGCATGGATGGCCCCTGCTGACGGCTGAGCTGGCTGGACACACGGACAGAGGAGCCCTGGCAGAGCTGGGCTGGGGAGGGGAGGCACCACGGCACCCAGCCAGGTCTCTGAACGTTGGAATGAGGATCTCAAGTGAGAGACCCTCTGTAACTGCAGGGGTGGTGTGGCTGGGGAAGGAGCCGTGTGGGGGAACCTTGAGGGACATTGGGCACTGCTGAGACCTGCTCTGAGGGTGTTTAGTCAGATGAGAGAAACTAAGATCCTGCCTTAAACCCCCTGGAAGATGCCTGGCTGGGCATCTCACTGGTGTCTTTAAGATGAAGCCCCAAAATATGATGTTGGGAACATGAAGATTCAGAGCAGAAGTGGATATTGCTTGTTTAGATTTGGGGCATTTGGGGGCAGGACCAAGTGCTGTAATCTTTATTGTTTTCTTGAATGCTGCCTGGATGTGCCTCCCAGCAGCACTGACAGCAGTGGGACTCTTCTGGCACAGTGTGAGGATCTCAAAGCCAGTATCAGAGGCCACTCTTGAGCTGCATCCCATCAAGGTGCTCAGCCTCAGATGGCACGTGCTGGATCTGACTCCCTGTGAGCAGAGCAGAGCAGAGCAGAGCAGAGCAGAGGGGCTGCAGCGTGCACAGGTAACGCCTTACCTGGGCCAAGTACCAGCACATGCCAGCAGGTGACTCTGACCTGAGGGGCAGCAAGGCCAGAGGGGGGCTGGGGATGGGCATTCCCAGAAGATTTGCTCCAGCTGAAGGCCTGCACTGGAGGATGAATGTGCAGAGTGTGTAAGATCACAGAATCCCAGCATTAACTAGGCTGGAAAAGGCCTTTGGGATCATGGAGTCCAAGACAAATATCTTGCTGCTGGAGTTGGGCTTCCTTGCTGCAATGGGTGAGGCCAGTACTCAGGAACAAATAACTGATGGAAAAGCTTGTGTCAATTACAAGATTGGATGTCTTATCCCATCCCTTTGCTTTTGGAGCAGTGAATGGCTGAGTGGTAGAGAACCAGGAGCACTTTATGTTTCCTTTTGCCAGCGTGCTGGAGCAGGCACACTTGGGAAGGCTTGGTGAACTTCTCTTGTTCCTCAGCAGTAAAATCCTTCCTTGCCCAGTGTGCCAAGCCCTTCACCTTGACACTCAGCATGCTGGAGAGGATGTATACTGTCTGCTGGGGCCTGTTTCCTTTTTTTAAATTCCTCTTAGGAAGTTCCCTGTGAAAAACCTGACCTGGAATCCCAGGCTGAGCCCCCAGTGTCACCTGTGCAGCCTGGGGATGTACTTGCTCTGTTCTGGAGAACAATGGAATGTCAAGAGTTTTACTGAATTGTCTGGGCAGAGATTTTATTCATTCCTAAATTTTCCTTATTTGTTCTTTCCAAGGCCAGAAAAGGAAACACCATATTTATTCTTGCTAATGTAGCAATATTGATTAAGCCATAAAGCACATACAAATACATATTGACTCATATTACATTAAAGTATCTATCACTTACTACTTGTTCCTCAATAACACTATAGTTATATTAAAAAAATGCATTAAAATTGGCATTACCTCAAGGAAAGTAGGATCTGCCATCATTATTAATATTAGGTTTTAGTGGGGGAAAAAAGCTTTAAAGAGGACACAAGTGCTAAAAATGGAAACCCACCTCCCTTTTCCCTGAACAGTGACCAGATACTTCTGGCTGTCCCAGTCATTTGGTCCCAGGTGCTGAGCTCTCAGATCAGTACTTTGATTGTGCTGGAAAACTTTGCTGTGGGTGATGTCCTGGATTGTGGGAGGAGAGGATGGATATCCCTCAGCATCAGCACAGCCCTGCAGAGCTGGGGGCTGGGAGGGGAGGGCAGGTCTGTGCTTGGCTGGGTGTTGGAGCACAGTGGGCAGCCTCCTGCCCAAAGATGTGTTTGCAACTCCTCTGCTCCCACTAAACAGATGTTTAAAACCTGAACTTGAATTTGAGATCCTCAGATTCTCTAATTCTAGAGGTTCCTCCCAGGGCTGTGCCCCTGCTCTCTGCCTCCCGAGTCTCTCAGGTGCCAGGATTTTGGCAGGTCCCAGATGCTGCCAGAGGTACCCTGCCTCTGGCTGTGTGCAGCAGGAGTTCAGCTGCCTTGGATGGACCCTGAGCAGTGAACAAGGGTAGGGCTTGCTGCCATGGTTTCCCACTGCAAGCCATGTGCTTCTTCTCAGAAGCCAGTGTCCTTGTCCCCTGGCCCAGGCAATGACGTGAGGTGGTATGGAATAACCTCCAGGCCCTGGCCAAAACAGGACAGAGAGGTAAACCTCTTTGCTGGGAGTATAAATAGGGCAGAAATTGCAGGAAAGACCCTCAGTTTCTTGCTGAGGGAAATCAAGCATCTTTGGACGTCGGGGCTGGGTGAGGTGACTCTGATGAACACGCCAGGCTGGTAAGGAATTGAGTGTGCCCAGGTTCCAGGAGTGCTCAGGAGCTTCTGTGGCTGCTCCAGAGGAGGAGCATAGCCATGGCAGGGGGGTGAGCAGGAGGTGGGTGGGATGGGATGGGATGGGCTGTGCTGCCTCCCTTCTGCTCTGCAAAGCCTCCAGGACCTGGAGTTGTGCAGCAGGTTGATGTGCAGAGATCGAAGGATTTCTCTTAGTTTGAAGAAGCTTGGTCTGTGTGAGGATTTGGCTGCTGCTTCACACAACCTGGGAGGGTGTCTGAACATGTGCTGCCTCCTCATGTACAGCACTAAATCAGGGAAACCAGGAGAGAAACTGTTTTAATACCCATATTTATTCTTTTGCAGAATGTGTTTAGCCTTTTCTGTGCAAAGAAAAACTCCAGCAAAATACTGTCCACATGGCTATTTTATGCTTCTGCCTGCCTTTTCTTCTCTTTATAATTAGCCTAATATGATATCTGATCCCTGCTCTTTTTAGTGTTTGTGTGCCAGTCTGACAGCCCTAGTGCTGTCATTTCTTAGGTAAGTTAATCACCCCTTAATGAGTGGACAAGGACTCTTTATTTAACTGCATAAAGAGATTTGACTTTCCCCATTAAGATGTGACCACTGGTTTGTGTTTTGTTAATGACACGAAATGTTGGTGTGAGGCTCAGGTGGCACACACCTGTCAGAGAGGGCTTGGCCGTTTGGGTTTAGGGGCTGTGAAAGGGGTGGGGAGGAGGAACTTGTTCTCTGTTAATCTGATTTTATTAGGAAAGCCCCTTGTGAGCCTGGTTAGCTGCTGCTGCTGCTGCTTCATGGCCCAGTGTGTGGCCACAGGCTGGTACTGCCAAATCAGAGGTAGGTTTAAGTCACCTCCCCTCCCCTGTGCTTATGGTTGAACACATCCACAAGTGCTTATTTGTAGCATTATTTTAAGTGCTTGCTGCAAGACTGTTGTAAGATTATTACCTTCTTCTAAACAAAATAAACACATTCCTAAATTGTGGAAGCAGAAGGAGCAGTGCTCATTTGGACACGTGTGTGTGCAGTGCACGCTGGCACGGGGCTCACTGGGGCAGGGCTGTCTGTGCTGGGCTGCTGGAAGCTGGAGGATGCTGCTGGGGCAGGACTGTGGACAAGACAACCGAATTTAAAAGCCTGATCCTCTCTGCCCTGAGATAAAGAGACACAGAATGGGCTGTTCACCATTGTGAAAAAAACCGTGCTTTCAGGGTAAGGTGTACTCTGTGTAAAAATGAAAACCAGAATGAGGCCAGTGAGAATAGAACAAGCATTTAGCTGAGCTCCAAGAAGTTACTGGAGATTTGTCCAGGAACAAAACTCCCAGCACCTCTGAGCTTAGAGCTCGTGAGTCCTCCTGCTCCAGCTCCACAAGCCTGCAGATGTAAGGGGGGATGGATTTGAACCTGTTTTACCTATCTACCCCCTGTGCACATGTGCTGTTGAGTTCTAGATGCAGCTCCAAGCTCACTGTAGGGCTCTGAGACTGGTATTCTTTAGCATCACTTGGAGCAGAGCTTGTAGAAGGCAGCAGAAACATGAGATGCTCCAGCCCCAAACCCAGGTGTGCTGGTGCCTTCTAAAGAATCTGAAACTGGCCTGCCAAAACTGAAGGCAGCAGAAGCCCTTCCCTTCTTTATTTGAAAGTTTTGTCCCTAGCATTTATGAGTGTCCTAAAGAGCTCAGCAGGGAATCTGCATGCCTGCCTGACAAGAAAAAGCCAGGCCATTCCTTGGAGTTTTAATTTTACTGGCTGCCTCTAATGTCAGTCTTATCAACTACGTCTTTTCTTCCCTGGTAGCATATTCTAATAAGAAACTAAGTCACAAAAAAAGCTTCTGGAATCTCCATTTTGTGGGCTTTTACCTCCATCCACAGCATGTTTACGAGAACCATTAACTGCTGGAGTGCTTGCTTGCAATATGAAAAGAGCTGATCCCAACATCTTTGAAAGGGGGGTCCTGCTCTGCTCCACAGCCTGGTCCTGGACCAGGCTTTAAACCACACCTGGAGCTTTGGGCTCCAGAGCAGGCACTGGGCAAGGAGGAGCAGCTGGTGAGTCACTGCAGAGGAGCAAACGGATCATTCAGCTGCACATTTGCACGTGGGTTGTGCATGCACAGAGCAGAAATGGGGCTGCTCTGCTCGGATTTATGAGGGCTTCACACCTGGAGCAGTGTGGGTGGTGAAGTGGTCTGAATGTGAGCAACAGAAATCCAGTTCAGAAACACGAAATTAGATCCTAGCTGAACCCTGCTAGGGGCACAGGAGTGCGGTGGCAAAGGGGAAAAACATCTGATAGTGTTGTGTACTGTAAGGAACTCCTCAAACACAACAGGATGGGGAATCTCACGGTGTTTTTAGGCTGCAGTGTTGCAGGGCTGCGAGCAGGGCTGGAGCAGACCCGCCAGCCCGTGTCAAACCCACCCCCACCCGCTGACTGCCTGTGTGTCAGGAGCATCAATACCCCCTTTGGAGAGCGGAGAATGGGGGTAGCAAGAGGTCAAGTGGCTTCATTAGGCCGCGGCAGGTCTGGCAGCGGGAGCCGAGCGCGGAGCGTGGCGCGGCTTTGTCCGCCCGGGCCCGGGGCTCCCACACCCCCGCTCCATCCCGCGCTCCCCTCTGGCCCTGGCGGCTTTGGCTGTGCTGCGGCGGGTGCTGAGGTTTCTGACAGGGCTCTGCAGGCTCCCGGGGTGCCCTGGACACCCTGGCCGTGGAGGGTTTCTGCTGGGGACGCTGCCACGCTCGTGGTGGGATTCAGCCTCCCCCCAAATCCCGCAGGGGCCCAAGGGGCAAAAGGCATCTCTGGGCAATTCTGGCATCAACTGCAATAGTAATAACAATTAGCAATTATGCAGAGTTATACGCCTTTGGTGCCTATTACAGGCATCAATGAGGAGTTCTGTTTCTGTTTCCTACTTGTAGCTGGCCTGATCTTGCATTTTAATGGCAGATGCTCTGAGATAATTAGAGTCGGCTGCAGATGAACCCCGGGGCTGGTTTGCTGCTGCTGCAGCGTGGCACGGCCACTCAACCTCCCCAGCCCTCTAGTACGTGCCAAGCCCTCGATGTTGGGAACCATGTGCCTACAGCCTGTGTTTTGGAGAAGGAGGGGGAAAGGAGAAACGGGTTCCGCTGCCCGCAGCAGAGCTGTCTGTGCCGGGTCCAGCTCTGGGAGGGACCTGGGCGCCCTGAGGCCGCGGGGCCCGCGGGGATCGCCGCTGCCGTGTCCTCGCCTGCCGCGCTGGCTGCAGCTGAAGCTGCCGGCAGAGAAGGTGGAAAGGAGGGCCGGGGGGCTGCGGAGCTCCCGCCGGCCCGCAGCGCTCCCTCCCCGCCGGCGCCGGCAGCAAAGGCTCTGCGAGCAGAGGAGAGGCAGATCCGCGCTGCAGCTTCTCCTCCGGCCCTCCAGCTCCCCGAGAAAAAAATGGTTAATGTAATATTACATCGGATTGGACTCCGAGGAGCACAAAGCCAATTTTAGGGGAATGTGAGCCAACCTACATTTAACTGGGATGCTGATATTTACTGTTGCAGTGATCCGGGCCTGTAGCATGGGTGAAGTCACTGGCTGGGGATTCAAAGTCCAATTAGGCGGTGTTAATAGAGGAGGCAGCGATGCTTCATTGAGAGGAATTACTAAAATTGTACTTTCAGGACAGTCAATTAGCTGTGTTTTGACAAAGCAACAAAAAGATGAAACTGAAGCTCATGGAAAAAAGAATGAGAGAATTCAGAGGGAACATGTCTGTTTGGGGAATCCTAATATTTTTTGTTGAAATCATTAAGTGAAATTAAATACTATTTTAAACCGAAGGGATAGAATATCTAATTAAGATAGAAAAAAAAGGTTTGGGGAAGGGTATTGTTGAGGGGATTAGAGAAATGGTTTACAATTCATGTTGACTGAGGCGGGGCCCCCTGAATGTATTAGGTATATTAGTAACAGGGAGGGGAAAAATCTCTCAACAAGCAGATCTGAAGTTTAGGAAAGGGTTTCTTTAGGGTGACTCCAAGGCTCCCAGACTCCAGAGTGAAGTGTGGGAATGAAGCCAGAGAAATGCAAGCGATTGAGGCCAAGGTGTGCTGTTGGAGCTGCACTGGAGCTCCCAGGCTGTGCCCGCTCCCGGCGCTGCTGTGGAGTCGCTCCAGCAGCAAAGCCTGCAGGGCTGGAGGAGCCAAGCAGCCAGGGCATGGAGGATCTGGGCGGTCCAGGGCCCCTGAATGGTGGGAGCAGGGGAAGTCCTGCCAAGGGAGGGTGAAGAGAGGGGCCCCTGGGTGCACCCTGTCCTGCAGGAGCCCACCCCTGAGCCCTGGCTGAGCTGCTGCCAGAGCCCCGGAGAACGCGTGGCAGGAGCTTGGGTGCCTTTGTGGGCTCACTCTTGATGGGTTGTGTTTATTCTGAGACCTTCACCTCTGCTTTGCCTTTATGGCTCCAGGACTTGGGCTGAGATCAATGGGCTCCTGCAGAGCAGAGAGGGGGTGAAGGGCTGGGGGTCCCTCCTGGCCATTTCCATGATGATTTGTGAGACCCTTGCACACAGCAGTCCCTGGAGCAAAGCCCCAGTGCATGGACAGAGCTGGTGGAACTGTCAGGTTCCTTTGGCGATTCCCCAGTAACTGGGATGATTTTCCCATATTTTGCAGCCAGTGTTCCCACTCTTAACACACAGCTCCAGTAAAACTCTTCTGCCTAAAGACCTCTTCTAAAGAACTCCATTTTTGACTGATATCATCCTACTGCTTAATTCATTTGATATACAGAGACAGTTAGTGAAATATGCATGCTATATTATATTAAAGAGAAATGTAACCTTCAATTGGTATCTGATGTGCACTTTGCAATAACTGCTATTAGTTGTCTATAAAACTCCTAGACATCATTTGATTTTATTACCATTATATTATTTTACTTGGGAACATATAGGAGTGGTGATTGCAGGTCTTCAAGTGCATACTGGGAAATATTTAACACAGAATGTTTTATTTATTAGCATAAAGAGACACAACGGATTGTTGGTGATTAAAGTGATGATACTGCTGCCATACTTGTCAAAAATATAGACCTAATTCAATAGAAAGGCGACAGTCAGTCTCTGTGTTGATCTATGCTGCAGCAAACTGCCTCTGAAAGCAGTACAAAGCCTGAATTGGCCTCTTAATTTTATGCTCTAGGGCATAGTATAAAAAAGGGAATTCTTTCTAAGTGCCTGTAATTGCATGTTACCAGAACCTAAAATACAAGCCAAATTTTTGAAATCATAAGTGTTAAGTTTTCCATTTCAATTCCTTCCCCTCCTCCTCCAAAAAAATATCATCAAAACAGAAGAGCTTTAAAATGCCTTGCTGTCCCACATCATTAATAAAATATAGAGTATACTCAGCCTTTAATTGCAAATGTACAGTTTGAAAGAAAATACTTTTTAAAAAATAACTCATTTTCCTTCCCTCCCGGGCGTCAGGCACCGGAGCAGGGACCTGCTGGCCGTGCCACACACGTCACTCTCTGCTCTGCAGTGGTGTGCTTCAAACAGCAGCAGGGTCCTGCCTGGCCTGGCTCTGCTTGCCTGGGCTGGGCTATTGCTTCCCTCCCTGGCTGGGGAAGGCTGGGAATGAGGTAAATCCTGCAGGTCACTGAGTGTTAAAGGGAGGGAGGCAGCCCCACAGCCCCAGGTGGGTTTGGGGTCACTCGACCCAGGCTGGTGATGTTTGGGCTCCTGCCACCTCCCAGATGCCAGGGAGGTGGGTCAGCAAGGTGGCTCCAAACCACTCAGGTGGAGCAGCTTTCCACTGGGAGTCTGGAGTGGAAAGGGCTTGTGTCCTTCCTTTGCCCTGTGCTAAAATTGGATTCGCTTTGCACAGACACAAATCAGCATTTGCCTTGAAAAAAGTTCAATGTATCTCCCCTGCCACACTCCTTGCATGGATCAGTGTTTACAACTTCACTCCTCTGAACAGACAGCAGGGGAAAAAAAATAAGATTAACCATTTTGTACACTTGATGGCTTCATTGGACAGGAAATAAATCAATACAATTGAATTGAAGCAGATACTGTTCAAATGCTATTATCCATCTCTCTGTTACTGAGCTGGGATCCTCGGAATGACACAGAGAGATCCCTCCAGCTCCAGGATTCCCTTCCCCAGGAAACCTGCAGGATCTGACCTGCTCTGGGGCTCACCCGACCCCACTGGCAGCCCTGCACTTTGCTGCAGATTGAATCCTTTCGGGGTTTGTTACCCAAACCTCCTCCGTTCTGGGTTTGCTGTTCCACGCTTCAGCCGTTGTGTGCGAGCAGAAAATCATTTAAATGCTACCACTGGTGACAGTGTGAGACACTGTGCTCATCATGGGAGGAGCAGTCTGCTGGCAGAGCCGAGGGTGGCAACGCTGTGTGCTGCAGGAAGTGTTTCCAGGGCTGCAGGCAGAGCCTTTGGACAACTCATTTGCTCCTGTGTGTGTTTGTTGCTCTCTTGCAGTGAGAGCAGCAGTGAAGGTCTGGCTGCTGCAGTCCCTGCAATCGTGGCCATTTATTAATTCAGGCCTGCTTGGAGAGCAGAGGGATTTTTCCAAGGAATTTCCTTGTGCTCCCTGCCTGGTTCAGGTGTCTGTATTTCCAGAAATTTGCAGGATAGATGATAGCACTGGGAAGTTTGTTTTTTGCAGAAAATAAGAATCATCTGTAAAAGCTTAAGATACTCAAAAGGCCAAATTTCATGTTAATTAAATGGGCCTGAGTGCAGCACAGTTGCTGGTAAGTTACACCTCATAAAAGCAAGGGAAATCCAGCCAAAACTTGAACACTGCAAGGACTGAGGGTCGGGTTAAGCCTTCAGCTATGTTTTGTTAGCACAATGTTCTGCTTCTCTAGGGTTCAGTGTTTGGGGGTCACACTCCCATGGGGATACGGTTCAGGTGTGGTGCCCAGGTNCATGTCCCGTCCCCTGTCCCGTCTCCCGTCCCCTGTCCCGTGTCCTGTCCCCCTGTCCCCATGTCCCCCTGTCCCGCCCCCTGTCCCGTGTCCCGCCCGTCCCTCCCGGCCAGGCCCGGCTCCCCGCGCGATCTGCGGTTCCACGGCGCCCTCTGGTGCCCGGAGAGCGCCACGGAGACGCCGGCCCGGCCCGGCCCCGCCCCGCGCCCGGCGCCAGCGCGGCCCCGAGAAACACGGGAGCCAAAATCATCCTTGCTCCACATCCAGTGGGTTTATCGGGAGGATGATATTCTTACACGGATTAACGACATTTATATTCGCTGAGAGTCTGATCTATTTTTCATTACATGGAATGACTTCTTTTTAAGGTCTGTTCATTTTGGAAACATAAGTCTCCAACAATGCCACGTCCTGTAAAACAAAACCGGTGGAACCTCTGTGGGCCAGAGGCCTCAGCACCACAGGGAGGAGCAGATGTGTTAGGGGATGGTTCTAGGAGCACGATGGCTCTGCAGGGACCTTGGATGCTGGCAGCAGGTGGCAATAAAGTGTTCCAGGTCTAACAAGCGAGTGTCAGAGACACCCTCAGTTGACTTTTCTCCTCTCTGGCCAATATATGCAACTGCACCTGTTGATCTGTTTGCAATTTACAATCTGTAGATTGTGTCTGATACAACCTGGATTGTGTCTGATACAACCTGTTGTGGACACCACGATGACCATGGCAGCACTTGGAGGGATGGCCTTGTGGACCTCATGGACCCTGAGCAGCTGATCCACCTGGTGTCCTGCTCAGCTCCAGCACTGCCATGGGCCACTTGCTCTGAGGGATGCCTGGGCACATGGGAAGAGTTCCAGCCACATGCCAAGACCAGAACATACAAGATGATGCAGGTGAGTGTGACACAGTGACAGCACACGCGTGTGACACACTGGCAGCATGTAGGTGCAGTACAAGACAGATGAGAACTCATATTTTGAGGTTGCTGTCAGCACTCAGACTTCCAAATTTTAGATGAAATTGAAGAATTTCTTCTTGAAGAAGCTGGAAATCCTTTTTTGAAAGGAAGTTCTATGTTATTCTGAGAGCTAACATACCCCAGGGCCCCAACGACTGGTAAACCTACCCCCCACTTTTTGAAAGCCTACATCTCACAGACATGCACCATTCACAGCCAGGTTCTCAACTGCTTTGGGAAATGCAGAGAATTAAACACGGAGTCTGTGTGGTTTTCATTTTTGTCATCCAGGAACAAGGACACTGGGTAACCTTCCTCCAGGGATTAGTTTCCCCACTACAGGACACAGTTGTGAGATGAGCATTGAGATAATTGTGTGAATATTTTGTCACCTTTCTGTCTTTACCTGCTGCAGATTACCACCAGCAGTACAACAGGGACTTCATCTGAAGTGAGGTTCTGATGCAGGTGCTAGTACCAGCATGCAGGAGCCCCTGCCATCACTGGACAGCCTGCCACTGTGGGATTGCCAAAGCTGGCTGCACTGGATGCAAACAGCCAGCCAGAACATCCTAAACCTCTGCTCTGTGTGAGCAGCCTCAAAAGTGGGCTCTGTTGTGGATGTGGGTCCTGCACCCAGCCCTGTGGGGCCCAGCCTGGGTCCCAGGGCTCTGGGGCTGCAGCTGCTGGGAACATCTGCCTGTGACACCACATCACACTGACTGCTCAGCCAGCCCAGTGTCCCCAGCAGTGCCTGGAACAAACGTGTCGAAGCAGACTAAGATTACAGTGATCTTTTCCCCAGAATATCTTCCAAGCTGTTCAAGGATTTATTGAGCCACAGAACAGTGTCTTTTGCTTATTCTCCCTCGCTGCTTTTTCTTTTCCCATGAGCGTGTCTGATGCTCATGAAGTTCTGACATCCCTAGCATCCTGTGGCAGTGACTTGCACAGCTCTGCTGTGTGTTGGCTGAGGATCTGCCTCTTTATTTTTTTTTTTTATATTTAATCTGCCACCTACAAGTTTCATTTTATGTCCTCTATTTCTTGTATTAGGGGAGACATCAGGCAGTTGTTTCTTGTTCTCCATGCTTCTTGTTATTGAATAGCCCTTTATTTTGTCTTTTTTTTCCCAACATGACTATTGCTACCTACAGTAGTCAAGATGTGGTTGTATCCCACACTCATACAGACCTACTGATCCTGGCTGATTATCTCCCAGAGATTCCTACCATTCAGTTTGATTTTTGCCATTTGCTGTGCTTCACACAGATCATAGAGCTGTGTATTACATCTCTAAACTCACACCTGTGATCAGAGATCCAACCAGAGCCCATTGTTTCATCTGTAAGATTTTCAAAACTGTTCTTTGAGAATGTGATAAATATTCATTTGTTCAGTAAATATCTTTGTCCAAAAGCCTGCTGAAGCCTATAAGCACATCTATATACATACTGATATACATTCAATCATATCAAGTGATCTGTGGGTGTTTTTTGTGCAGGAGTCAGTAACCCACCCTGGAATGCTGCTGTGATGATAAAACCCCATCCTGCTGCCCCAGCTGCACACATTCAACCCAGCCTGCAGAGTGGTTAAATACTGTTGCTCACATTAGATAAGCTCAGAAAAGTCTGGGAAATAAATTGATTGATGTGTATGGCTTTAAATATGCATTGTGTTCTGCATGGCTGTGAGAGCTGTGATCCAGATCTGTGTGTAGAACCACATGGCTTCAGATTCCTGGTTTCCAAGAGTGCCTTCTAGCACAAGCTGGGAACAGGGAACTGCTTCAGCCTAATGACCAACTAGAAATACAAAAGTTTGCCACGTGTATCCTACACAGTATGATTTTCCTGGCCATGACCTTTTTGATGCAGGAGGTGCTTGATGCATCAAAATTCCTTAGCAAGAGCACTCAGAAACTTGGTGCCCTTCTGTTTCCTCCCCTGCAGCACCTTGAGCCTGCAAGATGCCCTGATGAAGAGCCAAGGAACTGAGGGAAGGCAGCAGTGAAATTTGCACATTGTCCCAGCTCGGAAGAGTAGAGGCACAGAATGATACTGCTATCAACATGCTACCCTTCTGCCTTTTTATCCACCACAGGCACCCCAGAGACTCCTGTGGAGAGGATGAAATGCAGCAGTGCAGGGGCTGGGATGATCACACACATCACCCTCTCCAGGTTTGTCTGTGGATCCAGGAAATTTTTTTTTTTTTTTTTTTTTGAGGGAGTGTGATTGGGAAAAGAACAGAGGGGCCCACTGCACTTTGGAGGTGTGGAGATGCCTGTCTGTCTGTGCTCAAAGTTGAGAGATCAGAAATAATGTTGGCAAAGCTTTTTACTCTCCTGATATCTGTATTGTGAGCTGTGCATGCCAGTGGGACCCTGGGGACAAAACACCATCTTTTACTGGTGTGCTTGAGGTCCTTACACAGCATCTTGACTGAGGTCAAATGTAGCAGAGAACCACGGGAAGGATGAGAGGGGTTATTTTCTTTCCCTGGGCAGATTTATTTTAAATGTGAAATCTGCCCAAGGGGGCAGGTAAGATTCTCACTGAGCCCCCAAATGGGGTCTGGAACATGTTTTCTGGCCTGGGATTTAGTTTGGGTCACGCCATGCCAGCTCTGAGCTCTGTGACCGTGGCCAAGGACAACCAGCCTCCCCATGCAACACCTTCTAGTAAACAAGCCTCTAGTAGGAAGGGTGTAGTAGGCAGGCACAGACAGGCAAACCTCACCTGAGGCACCTGGATGGGTGAAACTTGGGAGAAGGCAGCAGCCGTGTAGGAAGCTGATTTGGGATCACTAGATGGTGCTGTCGACCTCGAAATGGGAACTGACTGCTGAGCTGAGGGAACACCTTTCCTGAACTTGTAGCCAGAGCATCTGCGTGGAGTTACAGTTGATTAACAGCATCCTGCGTGTTACTCAAACACCAAACGGACCTGCCCCTCGGGCTGTGGCAGCGAGGCTGTAGAAATGGAGTATAACAAACACAGGAAAATCAGGAGCCGGGCACAACCGTGCTGGACCCACAGCCTTATGTCTGCTCTTCTAGTCCCTGCAGGAGCCATGGGACACAGGGACACTATTTCAAAGCAGGAGGAGTAGATGTGGAAGGTGATCACCAGAACAGGCTGTGTCAATGTGAAGTACCAGGAGGTGTTGTCTTCCATCTCCATGGCCCTGGCTGTCCGTGGGTGGTCAGCAGAACTCACGTGCCCTGGCAGTGATGCAGAACATCATTTTGGGGTTGAGCTCATGGGGTTTAACAAGCAGAGCAGTGCTGTGGGCTGGCAGCAGGTATAGTATCAGTAGACAGCAGCAAATGATATTGCAGGGGGAGTTGTGGCTCATGGGGCAAGGACATCTGGCATGGCTGGGGAGAGGACATTAGGTGCAGCCTGCCTCTCCAGCTTTACAGACATATGGCTTCTAGAGCTCTTCACTTCCACTCCCCTTCCTGACACATGGCAGCCCCACCAACTCCAAACTCCTACTATTCCTTCTACTGGGAGCTGGCCTTCCCTTTGGGACCTGCAGGGCACAGAAAGTGTCCTGGCTTTTCTCCCAGTTTCAGTCAGGACAGGGTTAATTTTTGCAGTAGCCAGGAAGCGTCATGGCCAGGACCCAAAGGCTATTCTGTACTGAATATTTAAAGAAAAAAAAAATAATGAGAGAGAGACCTTTCAGGCTATCTCAGTTTTTACTCTTGTGACACTGACATGTGTAATCTATCTGTGTAACCTTTCTTCTTATCATCACTGTGATACCTGAGTGCCTCCCCTGTGGATGTCCTGGCTCATCTGTCATTCCTCCCTTTTGTGGTTGGATGTCTGAAATTGGGCCCTAACAGGAGAAGGATCCCCTGAAAGCTTTATGCAAAACCATAGAAGAGATGGAGCAGCACAAGCTCGTGCTGCCATAAGCAGAAGCTGGGTCATTGGCCTCCCTCTGCTCCCTGTATGCTGCATTTTCTGGTGCTGAAGGACCTTCTGATGCAGCTCTTCATGTTACTCTGCATGAATAATGTGCTACAGGCAAAGCTGGGGACGGAACAGGCACTACAGAAAGAGGGAAGATGAAGAAAACTTCCAGTACCACTTATAGCAGCACAAAGCAGACTGTGGGTAAGAAAGAAGACAAGCAGGTAAGGATGGTCCCTCCATCACAGCTCCCTGTCCTGAGCTGGCTGCAAACCAGCCTGGAGGTGAAGGGAAATTACCAATGCAAGGCCAGATCTTCTCCAGCAGCCCCAGGAAATGAAGCTCTCACCTGTGTTCAGGGTGTTCCCCTGGCACCCAGCAGGGCAGCTCTGTCCCTGCTGCCACTGCAGTGCCTGGCCAGCACATTGCTCCTGCTGGTACCCCCAATTCACAGCTAACATCTGCTTCTTGCTGCCCTCTCTGGGGATGGCAATATGCAGCTATTTCAGGCTAAAGCAAAATATTTGGATTTTCTGGTGTGCAAGTGATCTCTTTTTGAGACCAAGAAGGTTGTTTTGATGCCAGTTAGATTTTAGCCCTTAGTTCGCTGGGACAGAAACTGCTGCCTAGTGAAGGGAGGAGGAGCCTGGTGGAGAGGTTACGTGACAGCCGTGGGACAGGGCAGCTGAAGATTATTTCATTATGTCAGTGTGTAAATTAAGATTGCATAGGAAATCTTTACTCTCTGTGTAGCTTCTGGTTGCTTGATCACAACTGTGCTGTGGTTTTAACCATACTTAAAATACAATTTCCTAAGTTTTGTGAAAGCTCACTAGAAAGAGAATTCCATTAAGGGAAACTCTGATTTCCCCCTAGCTGTCCCTGTGCAGCTGTTTCTAAATCACCTGTAAGCCTTTTCTGCTATGCCGAGCATTACACAGCACAGAGCTGAGCAGAGTGAAATGATCGATACTGTAATGGGCTCCCCGTCCCAGCACCACAGCAGAAATAATAAATGTCATGATATATGACAGCCCTTCCAAAGCCCCATGGAGCCAAAGGAGACGCAGCAAGCATATATCTCCTACTTCCTACCCCTGCTTGGCTTCTCTGCGTCTGTCCTTTGTTTCCTCCCACATTTATTTCCTCCATAATGGAAGGCTGTAATTGAATTAAAAGTGACTCTGCACGCAGGAGGACGTGCTGTGGTTGCACTGCTCCCTCCAGCAGACCAGGGTGGGCTTCTGGAGCTGCAGTTGGGGGGCTGCTCGGTGCCCTGGGGGCAGGGTGTGGGTGGGTGTGACCAGCAGCCATGTCCTCCTGTTGGCATTACACCAGGTAACTGTAATTCACTCCCTTACACTACTGCTGTGTAGGATTCACCTTCCAGCTCCAGCCTGACATCTGGGTCATGCCATAACTTCATTTGAAATTTTGTTACTAGATCCCATCTTCCAGCCAAACCAAACAAATGCCTCTTCTGCCCCTGCACAGCTCTTGAGGCTGAGATGTCTGATCAGTTAATGATGCCTCTCTCTGCCAGGGACACCAGCCTCTGCTCGTGGTGGGATTTCTGCCTCTGCTGCTCCACAGATCCCTGTATCTTCTCCATAGCTGCCACTCTGCCTACCCAAAGGGCCACCCTCAGCAGTAATTACTTTGTAAAGATAATAAGAAATGAACCAAAGCAAATGTTACAAAATGAAATAAACAGTTTGTTCTCTGATTCCTTGGGAGGTTTTAAGGGGAGTAAATCACAGAACATCTGTCCTCACTCATATGCTAAGGTGCACTCCGATTTATTGCATGCAGTACCTGGTTTTCACACACAATTTAACTGTTATTGAATTTTAGTCAGCCTGTGGCAATCCACCTAAAACACCTCAGTGGACAAACTGCCCTAATGTTAATAGGATTGCAGGGGATTATATCCTGGTGAAACCATTGCTCAGGTAATCTCTGATTTGGAAAAGTGAATTGTATTTTTCAACTAGGAGACTTTACACTCAAAAGTAAGCTGCATGTGTATCCTGTGGAACTGTATTTGCTGTTTGCAAAGGGACCAGCTTCGTGGAAGAGTGAGGAAGGGGAGTCTTTGACAGGGTAAATTTCATTTTCCCACTGTGTTAGTTACGTTTCATTTCAGTTCGTCTCATTTTCAGCAGCATCATTTAATGTTGTTCCTTTATGGATGCGAATGAAGGTAACACGACTACAAGTTACACGTTTCAGATCAGTGGAGAGATAAGAGCACCAAGAGCCTATATACTTTTACTTTTGCAGAGTAAGTGTTCAGGTAAGTGTGAGATTAGCACAGGAGGGACCTGACTTGTGCAGATCAGGCCCCAGACACGATGGCCTGGAATGTGTGGATGGTGAGCCCAGCCCAGGGCCAGTGATGGGCTCCCAATCCTGAGGCAAACAGGTCTTTCCAGGGCTGGTAGCTCTAAGTCTGAAATAGCCCTGTGGCTTTTAACCTTGTTGTGACAGATTTCCCCGTGCGCTAATTCACATTAAAAAGCGGTTTGCTCTCATCACACACCAGCTGAAAAGGAGGTTCCCACAGTGGTGCTGTCCCTGGCCTTCAGAGCACAGGGAGCAGTAGCTCGAGATGGCAGCTCATCCTAGCCGGCAATGCACAGGAAAGGAGCTGCTTTCGTTCATTTATTATTTTAGTCAAAGAAGAGGGTAGCAAGCAGCTGCCGGCAGGGAGCGAGGAGAGCACGTTCCACTGCAGCGGGGCGCTGCGGGCAGCGGAGCCGCTCGGAGCGGCGCGGCTGCAGGCCCCGAGCCAGGCCCAGGGCTGTGGCGGCGCCCCCAGCCCCGTCCCCACGTGTGGCGCGGCCGTTGCAGAGGAAGGCTGCGGTTCCCAGCCACGGCTCCGCCCCGGCTGTGCTGCGGCCCCGGGGCGGAACGCTGCGATCCCCGCGGCCCCGGGGCAGCCCCGGTTCCGTGGCGGCGGCCCCGGAGCGGAGCCAGGCGGGGCCCGGACCCCTCACACGGCCCCGGCCCC
>VWYO01019736.1:163020-184438 GCA_013400275.1 Rhadina sibilatrix | reverse complement strand
CGGCCGCCCACGGCCGCGCTCACGGAGCTGCCGTCGCCCCGGGCACCGCGGGGAGGGCCGGGCGGGGATGGGCCGGAGCGGGCCGCGCGGGGAGCTGCGTGGTCGGCAGCAGGCCGCGCGCCCGCAGGGGGGTTTCTCGGCCCACGTGTTCGGCTCCGTGCGTGCCCGGGGTGCTGCTGGCTCGCTACGGGTACGAGGCCTGGGAGCGGCAAGCTGCAAAATAACTGATTAGCAATGCTTGCGTTTAAATAAAACTGTAGGCTTATAATTGAATTGTCTTCTTACAGGCTGCGAGCTTAAAGCGGATAAGGAGTTTCAGTTTAAAGTAGATGATGAAGAAAATGAGCATCAGTTGTCTCTGAGAACGGCAAGTAGTGTCTGGTTTTTACAATTTCCATTTTAAACGTTGTGCGCTGTGAGTTGAGAGTTTTAATGTGTCATTTCTTTTTCCAATCATAATTCTAGTAATAATTGTTCTGTAAATTTGTTACAAATAACCTTGTCCTGTTGGCAGTAGAGCACATTCTGTAATTTTAGATGTTTTCTGTATTGAAAA
The DNA here is from genome assembly GCA_013400275.1 of Rhadina sibilatrix. Taxonomy (NCBI): domain Eukaryota; kingdom Metazoa; phylum Chordata; class Aves; order Passeriformes; family Phylloscopidae; genus Rhadina; species Rhadina sibilatrix. The sequence goes on along the minus strand of VWYO01019736.1, from coordinate 183,882 downwards.
AGTTTTTACACTGATGTAAAACTGGAAAAATTTAAAAATCGGCTTACAGGGGGTTAATAAACACATAAAAAACTATGTGAAACGGAATTAAATGCCAGACTATATAGTCAGCCATCCCTAGTGCAGATAGTGCAGATGATGCAGGAGCAGAGGGGGAAGGAGGATAGCTTTGGAAGAGTCATACCTACACGTTCTTCTAAACTTCTAGGAACTTGATTTTCACCACCATTTCAGTGTCTTCCCAAACATAATTCCAGTTCTTTTTCTTTACCAGAAGCAGATAATAAGTAAAGGCAAATAAGAGGGCTGAAGATTTATGTTTTGATTTCTTGTCCTTTGTTTGCCCTCTCCAAGGATGTAACTGGGAAGCCCCATCTTTCACTCAGATAACTCCTCTAGCAGATTCCTGGAGAGCTCTTTAGGATGTCCTTGGAGCTTTCTGGTCCCACACAAGCCAGACACAATATTTCAATTATTTTGTTCTGGACTAACCACGTTTTCTTGGGTGGCAGAACAATAATATGCCCCATCTTAACACACAGGAAATTAGAGTTGTAGCATCTCTGTTGCTTTTTGCTGTGTTTATTTAAATGCAAGGATATGCTTTGATAGCTGGAAGGAAGAGAGGTTTAAAATTGTGGACTAATTCCTACAGCAGAATTGCCTCCTGGAGGTCACTTGCATAATAATGATCTCCAGGTGCCTAAAACACTTGTGTGTTAGTTATGTGAGTCATGTGTTTTCTGTCCTTGTATATTATGAAAAGTACAGCCTGGACTTGACAGTTTGTAATTTATTCCAAATTATAATGCCTTTTGATGGAAGAATATAACTGCAAGGTACAGTTCAAATCCACATGCAGAGTTCTTCTGTCTGAATGTTTGTTAAGCAGGTAAAATTAGTGATGCTCTAATTGTATTGTTTTACTTAAAGTTTCTTTTCTATTTATTTTTTCAAAATTGCTTGTAGCATCTCTTCTGATGTTGTACATTGAGGGATGAAGCAGATCAATCCACACCACTGCTTTGTTGTTAGGCTTGTAGGGGGAATGAAATCTTGTGTCATTGACCTCTTCTCAGAGAATAAAAAAGGGAGATGCACAGGAGAAATGGGCTAAAGATACCAAAGGACAAACTAGGAAATGTTTAAGAGACTTGAGGACTTGAAAGGTCCAGGACATGGTTGCAACCAGAAAAGACCTTGTTGAGTGGAGGAAGGACTTAAAGATAAGGAAGGTGTAAAGGCAGCACATACCTGGGGGCTGATCTGTGCTCCTGAGAAAAGCCCAGATGAGTAAGGATAGGGGCTGTTAAAATGCAAGTGTGGTGGTGGCCTTGGGCATGAGGTAAAGCAAGATGGGGAGAAAAGAGGATAAAAGAGTGAACAGGAAAATGGATGCAACAGGTAAAAGTGCCATGAGTTTCTGTAAATGCCTTACTAATGACAGCTGAGAGCAGGGATGGTCAGTGCTTCATCACCTATTCAGTGTGCATTTCCTCAGTGTAGAGATTAAAACACTTGCATGGATGCTTGCCAGACACATGGGAAAGAAATGAAAAATGAGTGCTATAGTGTTAAACCAGGGCAAATGACAGGGCATGCTCTAAGATTTTTCTCCCACTGGCTGAACATTCTATTGTGACAAAACATTTGAGACGTGAGAGCAGAGCTGCAATTTCACCTCTTTAGATTACTGGTAACAAAATTTGTGAGAAGTTGTGAATCCAGTATTGTGTTTCCCAGCCATCAGTCCAAGTCTGGACCATTGCAGCCTCCTTAAAGCTCAGCTCCTGGGAAATAGAAACTTGTGTGCCTCTGCCTGAAGTGTTCACACCCACATCTCCTGCGGGGGTTGGAAAGCTTCCTTTGTATGGGCTTTAGGAAAGGAAGCACAACCTTGTACACTTAGGTTGGGAAAAGTTGTAGCACAAGGGATTCTTGGTTTTCACATCTTCTGCATCGAGTCCTGTCTAAGGCCCAAGGCTCAGTGAGCTGGAATTTCAGGCCTGGCCACTGTCTGTCACTCACTTGTCTCCTTGCAGCTATGAGTTTTGACTTTCCAGAGAAAAGTGCCAGACTCTTACTCAGAGTAAGGGATCCAGGCACTTCAGTTTACAAATGCCTTGGGACAGCAGTTCTCAGTCTGTGGTAGATTACACCAAAAGGATGTCCATAAATTGCAGTATTGAACTAAGCTGCTGTTAGGCATGAGTCCTCAGTGAATGCCAAGTAAAAGGTGCAGTGTGGTAAAGGGAAGCCATTTGCAGATAAAATGGGGCAGGAAGGGGAAGGCTATAGGCTGTGATTCTGTAGAGGAGATGATGTGTTTGTACTTCCTTCCTTAGACAGCTATAGAGCTGACTGAACCTTCCACTGTCTCCTTATAGTGCAGTGATCCAGCAGCAAGTGACCTGATTTCACTGTCATCAGAACATGCCTGGAGGTGTACCTTGGAAGTTTCAGGTTGTGGAGAAAGAGTATTGGCCTTGGCTGGAGTCTGATGGAATTGTTCATAGTCAGAAATGCAGATTTCAGTATTAATTGATGCAGAACAGTCAATGGAGTTCAGAAGATTTTAAAATTTTGGGGAGATGCTCAGACTGTGCCCTGTTCTTGACTTCACAGGTTACTCTAGGAGCTGGAGCCAAAGATGAATTACACACTGTAGAAGCAGAAGCACTGGACTATGAAGGCAACCCTACTAAAGTAGTACTGGCATCTCTAAAAATGTCAGTGCAGCCTACAGTAAGTGCAGAAACGTGGGAAAATCTACTGTAAATTTGGTCTGTGGTGAGAAGAAAAGTTAGAAATGGCTTGGGTCAGCTGAATTTTAGTGAAATGAACAGTGTGTTCAGAGAAGTGTCTGTTTCACTGGTAGTAAATACAAACAACTTTTTTGTGCATATTAGAGTTACTTGAGTCATCTGGAGATAATTGGCTTGTTTAAATCACACTTCTTTAAATTATTATGCATGGCATCTGTATATACAAGTCCAGGTATATGCAAGCAGATGCACCTTTAGGTTGTGTTGCTTTGTTTAAACCTGGGATGAGAACAGGTAGTTCTGCAGGTCCCAAGCTCTTTGGCAACTCTGAAGAGGATTGCTGCTCTGTTGATTTAAGGGCACCCTGTTGTCATTTCTCCTGTCTGGAATGTAATTTGACTCGGTTGCTGATAGTGAACTACACAGTGCTGGGGCAGATGGGATGGATAATGTTCAAATTGACATTGCTGCCAAGTGGAGTAGAAATAAATGCGTTGGTGTGGCCTTTGTGCACTTTAACTGGGATAAGCAACAAGTGTGGTAAACCCCTGTTGGTGGCCGCCTGACCCTGGGTTGACTCCTCAACACTTGCAGAATACTCTGTCAGATGGGAACTGTGTTAGCCATGGAGTGTCCAGCTGCTGATGCTGTTTCCACTTAGGCAGAGTGCCTGTTGAGCACACTTTGCCTGGAATACTCAGCTGAATGGCAATGCTTTGTCCCACAGGTTTCTCTGGGCGGCTTTGAGATCACACCACCAGTGGTTTTGAGGTTGAAATGTGGTTCAGGGCCTGTTTACATCAGCGGTCAGCACCTCGTAGGTACGTATGTGTCTGCTCACTGCTCTGTGCTGCACCTGGCAGCACCTGCAGAAGTTCAGGGACGGGCAGCTGGGGCCTCAGGCAGTGCTTTTGCTGGTACTGACCCTCTGAATCTTAAGGCATGAAGTGGCTGTAAGGCAAAAGTTCAGAGGAGTGCTTGCCTGCCTTGCTTGCACTTGGTTTGTGTGGATAAGGGACATTTATCAGCCTTGCAACTTCAGTTCTGGTTTCTCTCCATAGAAGTGGATGTTGGTGTCCCACTGTAGGCTTTCTGCTTATCAGCTGAGTGTGAGAAGACTGCCCATGAAATAGTTGTGGTTTTGAACTAAACTAACCCAGGACTAGCCTTCTCCTTTGGAGAATGGTCTTCGATCTTTCTCTCTACTAGTTTTCAAATGCGTCTCCTTAGGAATTGAGAAAACAATATTTTTGACTTTCTGTGGTCTGTTGTCTGTGACAAATGTTCCAAGCAGTGTATGGGGTGGTTGTTCACCTGGTTTGGATTTCCCTGTAGTAGTATCTGCTTCAGTCAGCTGGAAAACCTCCTAGTCAGTGATTAGGTCACTAGTGGGAAGCTTCCTGCTATCAATTCAGCACCTCAGCCAGACCAAACTCAGTTGTGGGTCATGTTCTTTTGTTTCTTACTAGCAGTCTTGCTTTATATTGTTAAATGAAGTGAAGTTTTTACAATTTGCTTTTGCTTTATCAGCATTGGAAGAAGAACCAGAATCAGATGAGGAGGAAGACGATGCAAAAATTGTTAATGCTTCAACAAAGAGACCAGCAAGTGGAGGAGGAGCTAAAACACCACAGGTATATGGACTTCAGTCACTTTGTTCATTGCATTTTCTTTTAGTTTGGTATTAGTGCTGCCTGTAGGTGGAAGCAGTTAGGTGCCTTGGTATTATAAGTGGGAAGGGGTTATCTTGTACTAAATTACAGAAGTGTAATTAAGTACAGAAGGTCCCCAAAGTTTTGCTGAAGAGATAGGTAAAATGGCTACTTTTGTAGGAATTCTGTCCCCTGCAGTAACTGCAGGTTCTGGTATAAATATCCGTGTACTGAAGGAGTTGAAGTGCTCATTAAAGCACTGTGCTACAGAGGGAAGGAAGGTTCATGTGGTCAGAGCATATGCAGTGACCTTGTCAATGGCCTTGGACTTAGCAGCTGTAATTTCCTGGGTTTAGCTAAATTGATGGAAAGTAGCCTTGTAGTTATGTCAGTTGTTGTGGATGGCAGTTGCTCTTTATCACCACAAAATGGTATCAACACTTAACACACTTTATTTTTTAAAGAAAAAACCAAAATTAGCAGAGGATGATGAGGACGACGATGAAGATGACGATGAGGATGATGAGTACGTATTCTTGTTTTGCTAATGTATTTTAAAATCAAGGGCTAGCTTTCAGAACATGAACTGTGTGACATAACTGGATGCTAAGTGAAAAAGCTTCTGTATCTTGGCTAGGGAAGGAGCATCCTTACCTTATTTATTTATTCTACACTGCTATCTGAATTTACATTCTTCAGATGAGCCATACTGGGCTTCCTGCTACTCATTAACTTCTGAGAGTAGTAGTGGAAGTCTCTGGGATATATCCCTTCAGTGTTAAAGAGGAGGGAATGTTTTAACTGCTTTAAAGGTAGTACTTGCCCTAGCACTTAGTCATGTGTTAAGGTATAAAGTAAACTTTGAAAGATTGCTTGCTTCCTTCATGAACAAAACGTTTTATTGGGAGGGAGGGGGAAGATCAATTCCTAACATGAATCTTGAGTTACGGTGAGTGACTTCCTTTCTAATTGTAGTGATGAGGATGACTTAGAGGATGATGAGGAAGAAATTAAAGCACCAGTAAAGAAAGTAAGTGGCTAATACTGTGATATGACAGTCATTGGGCAGGTAATCCCTTAAATCAGTGAGTTAGCACAGCTCTCTGGAATGTGTGAATGGGGGGTGGCTTAGGTTTAGCTCAGTCTGTAAAGAAATTGTTACAGGGTGTGAGAACACTTCAATATGAATGTGTATCCATCCAATCCATGTCTTATTTCCTTGGCTGCAAAGGGGTGACTGGGTCTTAGCAGCACAGGGATGCAGCTGTCAGACTGGTGTGGACTTAGCAATTGAAACCTTTTGGGCAGCAATTGAAACCTTGCTCTGGGGGGGTTGTGCTTAGCATCCAGTGCTGCAGGCTCTGGGAAGGACTGCCAGTGATTTCAGCTACAGGAGGCTGTAGGGGCAGGGGCCTCTGGAAGGGCTCCTGCAGTCAAACACAGTGGGTGCAGAGGGAGCCTCTGGAAGGGCTCCTGCAGCTGAACACCAGTGAGTGCAGAGGGAGCCTCTGGAAGGGCTCCTGCAGTTAAACACTGGCAGGTGCAGGTGGGAGCCTCTGGAAGGGCTCCTGCAGTCAAACACAGTGGGTGCAGAGGCAGCAGGGGCAGGGAAGTGCAGGTCCGTCGGCCCTCGAGGGCCACCTGGTGGTGCCATAAGCACACTGCAGGGCAGCAGGGAGGCTTTTTACACTTCAGTACTCCGGCTTGAATTTTTATGTTCACACCTGCTGTTTAAAAACAGTTGTGTAATGTTTTACTAAACCATGTGCTGCTCTGGCCCTGCCCAATTTCCATAGGTGATTGTGCACAATATCCTGGTAAAGACAGCCTGAACTGCAGATTCCTGACATCTGATATGATCTAGGGTAACTGAACAAAATGGTCCCTTGATTTATGTAGGGATTTTAGAGTCCATGTCTTAGATATGTGTAGGGTATCATGCCCCATGTAGATCCCAGACAGTATTTCTGGATGAAGTGCCAATTGAGATAATGGTTGTGTTACCATAAAAAGATAGCACTGAATGAGGTCATGGAACTGCAGTGCCACCACGAATTAATCTTCAAGCAGTATCTGCCCCCAAAGACTGTGTGTTGATGCATAAGGAAAGGTGATCTATTTAAGGAAAATGCAGTGGGAGTCCCATGTAGTGGTATAACAGAACTTGTTCTTTGGTGTGTAACTGTTCTGCATCAAGAGGTTTTCCTTTAGGTTTCTGTAATGTGCTGTCTTGAGTATATTTGCACTCCATTTGACACATGAACTTGTGTGCTTGCTTTTCAGCCTGCTCGTGAGGCTGCAGGAAAAAATATGCAGAAGGCAAAGCAAAATGGAAAAGACTCTAAGCCATCCACACCAGCATCTAAATCAAAAGTGAGTGAAAACAACTGAGTAAAACAAAGGTTTATTCTAGTGGGGCAGGTAGTTTTCTTACCTAATGGTAACTTCAAACAGCATGCTAACGTTCAAGTTAGGTTTTTAAATCTTAATATGAAGCACGTTGATGATACTGTTCACTGCTTCATGTTCTCTGTGAAACTCTTCAATGATCAACATGTACCTACAGCAGTCAAGATCAAACTTACTGTCTTCTGGGAATATTGGTAATTCTTTAGTTTGGAGGACTAGATCTATTGGTTTTGTGCAGCACCTTGTCCAAGAGGGTGACTGCTGAGTGTGTTTCCACTGGAGCACACGGGAGGCTGCTGCTGCCAAGGGGCTCTGGTGCCCATGACCCACTGCAGCACTGGCAGTTCCCTTGTCACTGCTGGGCACTTGTGTCCTGCTGCCTGTGCTCACACATGGTGCCAGGAAGGTCCATGTGGAAATGAGCATGGGCTGCATGAAGCACTGCAGGTGTGCCTTTTAAAGCATGACCTAATCTGGCTGGAGATGAGGAGTAAACTCTGAATCACTGAATATTTTTGGTTTCGTATCTGTTAAAAGAGCTGTGGAGACACCTGCCCAGAAGGATAAGATACTAGCTATGCTAACTATAATTATAATAAGTCCAGACTTGATTCTTTTTCATTCTAAGGAATGTGTGGGAAGCATGAATTTAGATTTTGTGACAATATGATAGCTAGTTTTATAAAATTTATCTTCTCTGTAGCTTTATGTGCAAGTTACTAATGAAGTGAATAATTTTCAGACTCCAGATTCCAAGAAGGATAAAACTCTATCTCCAAAAACACCAAAAGTCCCTCTGTCATTAGAGGAGATAAAAGCAAAAATGCAAGCATCTGTAGATAAGGTGAGTTTTTGGGAATGAGGTTTCTCAATCTTACTTTTACACTTGTGCAGATGAGAAGACTTGGCTGTTTTAAGAAATGCTTAGGATGTTGTTTGTTGCTGTGCTGGTACTATCAGTGTGTGTTGATGTTAAAGCTCAGAGAAATGAAAACACATTTGTGGGAAATAAGCCTCTGTACTCCTGAGAAACAAAACCATTTTGTGTATTTCTCCAGTAGTTCTGATTAGCAGATTGGTATTTCTTGGTGAACTGTCTCTGTTAAAATTTAAAAAGAAACACCACAAAACCCCTTAGGTGATATTTATTGTAAAGATGACTTAAATAGTGTATATACACTGTAGGTTACTAAAGCAAAGTGGAGTAAGTTCCACACATGCTTGGAATGCCTTGGTCTTCAAGCAGTGTCCTGCTGCTTGTAAGGCTCAGGAACTTCCAGAAGAGGGAGATAGGTGCTTGTGATATGAGCTGATGAGCTACAGACCTGAAAGCATTTGCTGTCTGGAGGGATCTGGGCTTGAGTCTCCCTTCAGTGCATGCTTGACCCTTTGAAGGTGTCAGGGCAGCCACTTGCTCTGGTTGTTACCAGGTTTGACCAGCAGCTGGTGGTCACACATGTCAGTAATATTCTTAAATGCTGTTTAGTACAAAATCAGAATTCCAGTTGTAGGCTGGGCGGGTGTAGCAGGTTTGAAGGACACAGTGCAAGGGCTGTGTTCTGAGTACCCCTGTGCTCTGAGCAAATGGGAGTGAGGGCCTGGCTGTGGCTGTCCTTGAGTGCCTCAGAAGTGCTGATATGGGTGCTAGGAAGCATTACTGGTTTTCTGATGGGTTTTTTAGTTCAAAACAATACACTTTTTAACCCCATACAATGGCAAACAAAGGTCACCTAAAGAGTTAGGATCATCTTCTGCTTAGATCATTGGTGTTTTGAGGCTGCTTTGTTCCAGGAATGCAAAAGGAGATCAGAAGTGTTTTGATGCAGGGTGGATGGATGCAGAGGGAGCAGTGACAGGCTGTGATGAGGATGGAAATGCAGAGCCCTGGGCTGTGATATGAGCTGGCCTGGCTGGATAGGCCCATCCTGCTGGGTCCCAGTAGCCCTGGGTGCTGCCTGGTGTTTGGGATGACTCAGGAGCTGTGATGAGTGGTGCTTCTGCAGCGTGAGCACAAGTGGCTGAGCTGCTCACAGCAGACATGTCCCTGCACAGGGAGGCATGCAGAGCAGGTAACTGGCAAAAAGAGGCTGAAAATGCATTGCCTGGTGCTGAAGAGTGTTTCTGCTGGGAAATGCTGTCCAAGCACTGTAGTAGGGAGTTTAATGTAATGTTTTGTCAAGACAGTGCTGGAGCATCTCTTAGTAAGGGCAAGGATACCTACATTTTGTGTACACAGGACCCCAGCTGACAGCCAGCAAGTAACAGCTTTTGAAAAATCCCTTACTGGATTCAGAGTGAAACTCTTGTCCTAAGTAGGTGTCAGGAAGCTAAGAGAAAAGCATGAGGTAGAGCAGTGGCCAAATCCAGGCTTTTTGGCTGCAGTATTGTAGTTTGAAATACTCGTTGTGTTGCTGTTTCCTTTGAACAGAAATTTGTTGTTGTGTGTTAAGTAGCAGCTAAGTGTGCTGTCCTAATTGGCCTGGGATATTTGAACTGATTCACCCGAGGAATTGGAAAGTATTTCTCTTGGGACGTGTGAAAGGAAATTGCTGTCTCCTAAAACAGCATGCTGTATTACTTTCCTTGGAGATACCAGGAGACAAGTTAATAAATTGGTATTTATGAATTATTGAGCAAATCTGCCTTGTACATTTGAGCACGTGCAAAGACAATTCCAGGGATTACAAGGAAATGTTTCTAGAACAGTTCTTTAAATTAGTAGAAGTAGTGTATTAATGAGTAGTGTATTAGTGAGTTTTAAAGGGTTGGTGGGAGGTCAGTTCATGTTCTGCTTTAGAGAGCTGAAGTTGAAAACTGACCTGTGAAGGATGGTCTCAGGTTGTGTGCTGCAGTAAGAGTCCATAAATATGGGATTAGTTCTAGTTTACCTGAGTAGCACAGGGCTGTTGACTACAAACAAGGTGATTTTTTGCTCTTCAGCATCAGCAAAGAGTCTTGAACAACAATTCAGTGTGTAGCCACTTCTGTGAGAACTATCTGGCCGTGGTAGAAAAACACTTTCTAAAATGGTTTAAAGCAGATTAGTGTGGTAAATTGCAAGGTGAGTTCAAATTCCATATTTGTTGCAAAGGGTTTCAGTTTCAAAGGCTAGTTATTGGAAGCATTAAATGACCTGCAGACCCTAAAGCTTGCTTTTTTTTCCAAATAGGGTACTACCCTTCCTAAGCTGGAGCCCAAATTTGCCAACTACGTTAAGAATTGCTTCAGGACGGAGGACCAGAAGGTAACTGAATTCACCAGAGCTCCATAAAGTCCAAAAACTTTCATAGCCTGACTTGGGGATTCTTTCCCACTTCTTAATCTTTACAAGCTTTGGACAGCTTCAAAGGGTTACAAACCACAAACAATACTTCAGATTAAATATATGGGAATGGTTTTAAGGGTTTAGTTGGCCAAGATGGGAAGGCTAATATTTTATTACATTTTTCCAGCTTTTATATGGTTGGTAAATTATCTCTTGCTTACTAAAGCCACAGAATTTTCCTTTTGGCACCATATGGGCTAAGGAAATGAGCTGTGGTTTCCCTTGCTGCTGAGTTTGGCCACCTAGGCCAGTCTGGTGTTCAGCCCTTTGTTGGGGAGGGTGTCTGGAAGGGGGAGCTGTTTGGTGATGGAGATTATGGCATTCTTGCTACATTCCCTCCCAGAATCAACTGAGCTCTTAAAAGAGCACAAGCCAAAAGGTGGTATCAGGTAGCAAGTTTCTGAATTAGTTATTAACACAGACTAAGCTGAAAATTATCTTAGATTTCCCTATCAAAATTCCTTCAAGTTAATTTATTTGCAGTGACAGAATTGCTTATGCTTTCCTGCTTCCCTCAGTGGGTCAGTGGAAACTTGTCTGATGGACAAATGGACATGTTCCTGTAGGAATGCTGAAAAGCACTCAGCCTCAGCTGCCAGAGCTGCTGTGGCCTTAGCCAGGGGAGGCAGAGTTCAGCCAATGTTTGCCTCACTGGTCCACACCCATCCTCTCACTCACCTTGACTGAAGTTTCACTATTGTGGCCCAGTGTGAATAGCAGTCTCGTAGCAGAAGGAGACCCAGTGTCAGGCTTTCAACTTGATTTTCTCTGCATGTGCTTTTGTTATAAGTTAATGTCTGTGTTTTACGGAATACGTGGAGATTGTAAACTAAAAATAAATTTTAAAAGTGGATTTCAATTTCTAACTTTTTGTGTACACTTCCAGGTCATTCAAGCTCTCTGGCAGTGGAGACAGACTCTGTAAGAAAAGAAAACAGTTTAAACAGTTCGTTAAAATCTGCAGTCTTATTTCTGTAACCATTATTTGGCTGTTCTTTCTACAAATGCTGAAAGAGCTTTCCCTCCTGTGTCTGATAAATGTCATCCAGATTACCTTGCCAAGAATGTGTTGTCCAAAATGCCTGTTTAGTTTTTAAAGACAGGACTCCACCCGCAGCTTCATTTTAAGTATGTATGGAATGTTTTGATAAGGCATGGTGGTGGTCAGACAAATGGAAACAGTGGGGAGACTAAATGTATGTGGAAAAAAATAAAATTTAGTATTTTAATAAAGTACTATTGTTTCTTTTTTTAATGGATGGGGGAGTCTCTGTGCTGAACCCAGAGAGAATGGGGCTTTAAAGTTCTCCGAGTAGCTACCTTTGAGGATTGTAGCTACTTCTCTTGACCAAGTACACATAAACTATCCTGGTGTGTTGTCAGCTTCAAAAACAACTCCAGTTCCATCAGCTTTGGAGCTACTGAGCAGATGATTGGTGAGAAGACTGGAGTGGCAAGCAGGGCTTTATTGTCTGAAAGTGACCACTAATTATATAATTGCCTAAAACAGCCCTTCCTGCATCTCAGTTTCTGACCTGCTTCACTGCACTTTGGTTTATGGTTTTTCTCTAATTACTGGCTTTAGAGGGCCTGGAACTGCACTTGTAAAATGCAGTACTTCTGATCTGGGATTTGCTGGCTGTGCTGTTCCTCTGAGGAGCTGCAGAGTCTGAGGTTGCCTCAGATAATGACTCCTGTGAGGCTTTTGTGGAGAGAAGGATTAGTTTGAATGCTGTGGGGTGTGCCTAGAGAGCTCACCGAGTTCAGAGCCTGTGGGTAAATCCCTGGGAATGCTGAGACTAATCTCCACCAAATCCAAAAGCTTAGATGAGCAGGAAGTCCTCGCAGGTTCTCTGGCCTACACATGATGCTAAGAGCCATACTATTGTTTCTGGGCCATTCTTGTTACAAGTAGTTTGGGTAGGATGTATGGTTTGATAAGTAAAATTGCCACTGAATGTATTTTTACATTTGCTATTTTAAAACCCTTAATTCCTAGAGTTGAGATGCTGGGTGCCATGGAAAGCAGTACAAGTCTCCAGAAGCAAATAGTTCTTTTTGGGAAAACAAAGCCAAGTGAAGTGCATGGTGGAGAAGCAAAACGGTGCAAGTCTTGTGTCAAAGATTATTTTAAGCTTAAGTATAATTGCAGCATGTGAAATGGCAGAGAATAAGGGTTTGAAATGCCTGTTTTGGTGGGGTTATGTCAATAGATGATGTCACATGCACAAGTGAGAGCAGATTTCCCTGGTGAAATAGAGCTAATGGCACAGACAGGCTTATTTAAGCAAAATTGCCCTCAATTTTGGCTGAAAGAAGTGAAAATTGTATGGTAATTTCAGCAAGAGGCTTTCTAGCCAGTAAAATATTCTGATCATTAAAGTTTTAAGAAAAGCCAGGGTGCTGTCTGTATGGGACTGACCAAAGCAGGTCTGGGGTGCAGCTGCACTCTGCACAAGCATTGCAGGGGGAAGGTGAAGCCTGGATGGGCAGCTCTGAAGAAAACCATTGCTGTGCTGGTGCTGAGGTGTAATCTGGGGCAAGTTGCTTGTCAGGCTGCTGTTGAACCTCAGGGGGCATCTTTGAGGCATCCTCATGGCATAAAAATAACCTCCCTTGGCCCTGGTTAGGTCCCCCACTGGTTCCTACCAGTTTATGGAGTAGTGAGGCATGGTCAGTGCCCCACTTCTGGCCTTGGGGCCTTGTCCCTGACTCAGCTGTTGTGCTGCTCACATCTCCAAACCCTTCTGGGACTGACCATCTGAGGGCTCTGGGTGCTGCTGTATCCTCTTGGATATTCATGTGCAGCTGCCAGTTCTCTCACTTTGAACAGAGCCTCCAAGATTGATTTGAAAAAAAAGCTCAGATGTGAAAATACCTGTTGAAGAGAAAAGACAAATACCAGATGTGGGTTGCTGAAGTACTGCTCTTGACTTTCTGCAGAGTTGAAATATGTTCTTGCTACAGTAATGATGGCAACAAAGCTGGAGTGTTTTGATAGCTGTGTTGAGGGTGCTAAGCCTGTGTGTGAAGCTGGTCCTCGATGGCTTGTCTGAGAGCATGGAGCTCCACAGCCAAATCACTGATATCTCCTCATGCTGTGGTGGGAAAACAACCTGACTTCCTTTACAGGATGGTGAAACACCTCTCCAGGTAGCAGTGCCTTCACCTTTCCTTTGTATGTGAATTTCCCCTACTGCTGCCTCTCCTGGTGCAGAACCTGTTCTGGCTTTATTCATGTTTCATTCCTTACAGTGAACAGGTAGCTGGTGTCTCCCCAGGTGGGACAGAGGGAAGGCCACCCAGCTGAGTGAGTGGGTGTGACAGTGCAGGGCTGGCTGCTGATAGAGCTGCTCCTTTTGGATCAACTTTGTCTCCAAGTCTCTGGTATCTCTTGGCATCCCACTGCAGAGGAGGTGATAACAGAAGGATACCATCCTGTCAGGAGCTCTCGGGCTCTGCCTTCTTCCTAGGAGTGTTCAAGAGAAGTGCTTGTGGCTGCCTTAGCTCTGTCCTGGGGTTCTTTTTGCTCCTGTGATCCAGCAAACCTGCCAGAGCTTTTCTTTCTTTCTCTGCTTTTCAGAGTCCAGGGGCTGTGATGAGGGCGAGGCTCTTATTTTGCCTGTGCTCAGCAATTGTTGCAGCCTTTGGAGAGAAGCAACTGAAGCATGGCTGGCAGGAGGGTTGGGAGTGTGTGTGGGCTGAGGTAATGGAAAACAGGGCCAGGATGGGTGGTGGTTCTGGGCTCCTTGCCAGCCAGACGGTCCCTCAGGGGCTGAGTTCATGCTCCTCTCAGATACCCCAAACCATGTCCTGTCTCTTTTGCGTGTGCCATTACTGACTGGCAGCCAAACTCTCAGCTTTTCCTTCCCTCTCTGTGGAACCAGCACCTAGATCCTTATTCTCACTGTTTTCCCAAAAGGGCATTAAAGGCTGGATCCTATCTAGAAATGTCAGATAAAGCTGCAAAAGAATGGGGTTGTCTGGAGCTCAATGCTGGATGGAGACCAGCACCTTTACTCCTGCCCTTGGCCAGTGGGCAGTAGTACCTGCCCTGGCAAGCAGCAGCAAGTGCAATGGGGTTGTGTTGAGTGAGGTTTGGAGGGTTTGTGATCTGGTTTGTCTGAGCCTGGCTCTCAGTGTGAACAAGAGAGCTGAACATGTGTGATGGGTGCAGAAGTGATGCTGGACTTGCAGCCCAGGGACACCCTGCTGGCTGCTGGCAGGTTTGCCTGCACGGGCACTGGGGAACAATTCTGTGTGCTGTTGGATCAGCTCCTGGGTGGCTGGCCTGTGGATTGTCTTCCATGAATGGGGTTTAAGCAGTGCCTAATTGGGACCAAGTAACTGTTGAGGTATTTGGCACTGCAGCCACCTTTATCTGTGCCTCTTCATGAAACTTTTCCCACTGCTCCTTACATTTGTCCCAAAGCTTGGAATTGTGCTATTTTCCCAGGAATGTCCTTGATGAAAGGCTCCCAGCAGCCCTTACCCTGCTGTTTTCAGGCAGTGAATGTTATCTGGGCACTGCTGGGAGTGGCCTAAAGCTGTTCCCTGGGTGTAAATGTGTGTGAGGATCCCAACAGCAGTGCACAGCTACAGCTAGTGAGGAAAGCATTCAATAATAAGGCCACCTCTGGTGTTTAGGACATTCTTCCCTGTTCCCTAAATATTTTTCCCATACTTTCAAGCCTTTCCTTCCAAGTTTCTACATGGAAAATAGATTTTAACTAACTGACTGTAGCTAACAGCAATAACATGTCATAGGACCATGCAGAGCCCAGCCAGTCCTTGTGATCTCCAGAGAGCACAGGACAGGGAGATTGGGGGATCTTGACTTCATTTTAGGGTCTTGAATTAGGAGAGATGCTCCTACTTGTTCCCTCTAGCTTCATGGTTCTAAATAGTTCTTTCCAACTCCATGTCTTGCCACAATCTTCTCCTTGCTTAGTCCTTCCCTGCTCTTCAGCCTTTTCAGTCTTCTGATCCTTTTCAGTTTCTCCTCCAGTCTTCCCTAGGCACTGCTGGTGGAGCAGCACAGCCTTTCCCTGGTCCCTGCACTGCAAGCATGGTGCTGCTGCATCAGTCTGTCCCTGCCTGGGTTGCTGGCAGTGTCCCTGAGAGCCCAGCCGTGGTTGGTGCCCTCACTGTGGCTGTGGTGGAGAATGCTGATGACAGCGCTGCTGCTCTTCCTCTGAGTGCTTGTAGGAGATGCTTGTGTGTGCCCCAGCAGAGTGGGACTCCCAGAAATGTCTCTTCACTGATCTGTGACGTTGATTTTCCAGAAAAATGCCAAGTAGTTATACATTTTCTGTACATTTTCTGTAAATCCACTCTTCCTGTGTTTTTTGAATTCTTGCTCTCATGCTAAGTGTGACTACAGTCCCTCCTCAAAAAGATTAGTGGAAACATAGGTTTTCCTTTGGTGTTCTCAGGAACTGTCCTGTATCACAGCCCACCCCGAACTCCTTCAGGGTCACTCATTCACTGTGCCATCACTGAGGACAGTGACACAGGGCATTGAGAGGTCGGTGGTGTCACTAACCAGTGCCTGCATCAGCCCTGAACTGGCCCTGCAGTGGCACTGCCAGCTGTGGGGACATGGGTGGCCATGCACCTGGTGTGATGTCCTGCCCTGAGCCAGCAGCTGGGGCAGAGGACAGGAGCCCAGGGTGGTGGTGTGGGGAGGGACTGGTCATCCCACAGACAGGGCTTGGATGGTAACTTGCTGGAGACAGCTTAATTCAGGAGACTTCAGTCAAAGAGGTTTATGTTTAAGAGCTGTTGAGCTGAAAAGCTCCAAGTTAAGGAAATATTAAGTTTTGAAGCTTAACAGCTTGTGATTTTTTTTTTATTATTTTTTTTTTTAGGGAAAAGTGAAACCATAGAGGAATATAAATCCAAGGAGCCAAGCCTTAGGATTTAATGCAATGCAAAGGCTGAAAAGTGGAATTTCCCAGTGGTTTGTGTAGGGTTGTCTGCAGAGGTTGGCTTGTTCTTGCCTCCCTTCAGAAGCATTCCAGTAGCTGCCATGTGCTTTCAGAGGGGAGCTGCAGTGCTCCTGGGCACTGGGATCAAGGAAAGCCCATGTGTGTCCACCCTGTGCCAGACACTGGAGCAGGGTGGCCGGGCTGGGGGACACAGGGTGGGGGCAGGCTCTGGCTGAGGGGCCCTGGGCACTGGAGAGGGGCTGGATACCCAGGAGAGCAGGGTATTGAACTGCTCTGCCCTTTAGCTTGAGATGTCCATCACTGTCAGGGACTTCGTTTGCCTCATTGCTCTGCTGATAAAGCACTGGGGTTTGTTTAGGAGTATGCTGGAGCTTTTACAGGAATCTGAGGTTTCAGTCCCCAAATTCCATTGACATCCAAGAGGTGTTCCAGTGGTGTAAAACCTTTGTAAACCCTGAAACCCTGCCTGCTGAATAATGCCTCCCTCTTTTGGGTTTCTCCTCTCTTACAAAGCAATGATTCACATCAGGATAAGGGCTGTAGCATGCTGGGTTCTCCCTCTGCAAGGAGCCACGAGATATCCCTGTGGTCAGGAGCTGGAAGGGATGCTGCAGTTGCCTCTGTTCCCAAGAAGCCCAGGCTGTGATGGCTGAATCCAAGCCCTGACTGTTCTTCACCATGTTTCTGCTGCAATTCTGTGCCTGAATGTGGTGGAGCTGCCCTGGCCTCCTGGACAGTTCAGGGTTGTTTTGAGGTGGCTGTTCTGTCAGATGGCAGTAACTGCAAAGCATCTCCTTCCCTGTCTGTCCAGAAGTGCAGAAGTGTTCCTTACCTTGGGATGAAGTTGTCTTCTTGTGTATAAACTGAATAAAGACAGAACGTGCACCCTGGTCAGTCTGAAAGTTGTCTTTCCTTTTACCAAGGCTTTCAAATTAAGAAAACCTCTTCAGCTGATTTTCTTTAAGGAAAAGTTTGCTTACAGGAACAACCCAGGGCTGGAGATGCAGGTGACAGGAGCAAACCACACACGGATTCGCTCACCGGAAGCAGGGCTGGGGTGTAGACCTGAACTTGGTCTTTGTAAAGTATCAGCCCAGCTTTTTCATTTTAATTTAAATTTTGGTGTGCCAGATGCAGCGGGGCTAGCTCCTGGCCATTCCTGCTGGCTTTTCTTTCACATTCCAGAGGGGTGTCTGGGGTGGGAAGGCTTCCCACTCAAGCATGTTCTTAAGCCCTTGGCCCCATTGAAGGGGCTCCATGCTCTGTGAAATGCCCGCTCCTCGTGGGACATGGACCAGTGGAGCAGGGTGAGCAAAGCTCATTTCACCAGGAGCACCTTCACTGCCCTGCAAGTGAAAGGTCAGGCTGCTCAGACTTTGATTTGAGCTGCTGAAGGGAGGTCACTAATCCAATAAGCCACTGGGGCACGGTAGGACACAGCCTTAATTCAGGCCTTTGCAAGGGTGAGTGGAAGGCAGTAACCCCAGGAGCTCACAGGGCGTCCTGCAGGTCCTACCTGGCCCAGCCTTGTTTAATAAAGTGTTGAGAATGTCAGGCTCTCAGAACATGCTGTGCCAGCCTTCACACCCTGAGCGTGCTGGAAGAAAAAGCAGCAGCAGCCTTCAAGCTTTTCCAGTGGGCATCGCCTGCTCTGGCTGCATTTGTGCTGGGAATTGAATCATACAGGAGCCTCCAGCAGTGGAGCAACAGCTCTGGGTGTGGAGCTTTTAATATTAGAGATATATATACATATATATATACACACACACTCACATATTTTCATAACAGGATACAGCCAAATGATATTTCTATTTTCTCACAGACATATGAGCTGCCTCATCTCTGTTCTGTGCCCTGTCTGTGTTGTTCAGGACTGGTAGTCTGAGATTCACCCAACATTGGTATTATTCTCCAGGTAACTGTTTGTATATTAAAGATTAAGGGATTTTGCCAGGCTACCGAGGAGCAAAGAATGGATCTATTTTGAATAAAGAACTCGTGTCATTACAAATAAAATAACTGAAAGAAGAAAACCCTCATGTGCCCTCTTTAAAACAACCCCTGGTGTTGCCCTGGCAGTTCTCGCTGTTTGAGGTGTCCAGGTTGGATCCAAGTCCTTTGGGTCGTGGTTGTGGGGGCAGCTGTGCTGGCAGCACATGGCTCCTCAGCACGGTCTGGGCCAGAGTCACCTGGGATGAATTTTTCCATGCATAGCTCACAGTAGCAGCTCTGGTGTAGCTGCTGTAATTTCACCTGCTGTTGGGGCAATTAGAATGATAAATGTTAGCAGCAGCTTCACAAGGTCCTATTCTAGCTGTTCTGCTTCCAGCCAGGTGCAGCAGCCTTGGGCCAGCTCAGGTGCTGGGCAGAGCCATCAGTCGCCATCTGAGGAGCCTTTTCTTGGAGGCAGGTGATGGGGCTGCCACGGTGAAAAGCCTGAGGAGCAGTCAAAGCTCACGGCCACAGGTGACTGTGAGGGTTTTGGAGGAGTTACTGCCTCTGGCTTTGCAGAACTCTCGTGTGCATTGGGTAGCAGATACTGGACTTAACAAGGTGAGGGGCTGGTGCATGGGGAAACTGGGGCTAGGCATGACCCTGTGCTGTGGGTACCTTCCCCGTGGGACTGAGCAGCACCTACTGGCATAAGATGGCACAGGCTGGGCTTCTGCCACCCAAAGTGCTTCCAAGGAATGAGGTCTTGATGGTGATTAGGGATATATGGAATATTTTCACATCTCAGCTAAATACTGTGATCTTGTGAGTCCCCAGATTCTGTATTGTTCCAGTGCAGGCATCTCGGTGAGCTCAGCTTGCAGGGCTCAGGATGGTGGCTCTGATGTTCTTGGCCATGTGTGAAAATAGCTTTCAGCTGTGGCAAGGTGCCATGTGGCTGCTGGGACAGGGATGCATGGGGCCCCTGATGTCGGTGACATCAGCAATTGACAGCAGTTTGGGGTTTTGGATTTTTTTAGACTTGCAGATCCATAAGACCAGAAGTGTGAAGTCTGTTAGATACATCACAGACATGTGTTAGTGCTGGAGGTTTTATAAGGACTTGCTTTGATCACTGTTTTAAAACTTAATGTTTTCTGTGCCTCTTGGGCCTGAAACTATGGGCCCAAAAACCCTGTGACTTGATACCTGAAGGCTCCCAGTGACAAACTCCAGAGATTAAAGATGCTGCTTGATTTGTGGCTGAGTGCTGGGGGAGCAAGCACCTTGGTCCCTGCAGAGGTGGGAGCAGCTGGGCCCGACACGCTGCTCTGATGTACGCTGTTACTCGAGAGGAGAATTTGGAAAGCTCAGAGTTTTGAGCTATGGCTATGTTCTCACTTAATAAGGTGTTAAGTGATCTTGGGCGCTCTTTGGAGAGTTCGGCTATGCGAGGAGGTTAACGGCTCCTGGCGTCTCGTCCGCTATAAACGAGCTTTCAGACAAGAGGAGTTACCACAGGCTATCGGCGCGTGAATTCTGTTTTTAACCTAAAGCAAAGCCCCAAACAAACCAAAAAGCTGCCCAGAGCCGTGGCGGAGGAAGCCTGCGGGCTGTCCCCGGGGCTGCGGGCGCTGCGGGGCGGCGGAGCGGNCTCCGCGCCCCGCGCATCGCTATGCCCGGAGCCCGCAGCGCGGGGTGCGGAGCGCGGCCCCGAGCGGGGCGCGGCGGCGGCCGAGAGGCTCCATCCGCCCGGCGGGGCCGGCCCGGCCCGGGGGGACGCGGGGGGGCACTTGCTGATGATCGGAAGTTACTGACAATAAGCACCTTCATCCCCCCAAAGGCGGAGAGAGGGAGAGGAGGAGGAGGAGGAGAGACAGGGGGAGAGGAGAGCTGATGCCTGACGAGTCACTCGGCGGAGGCAGAGCGGGCGGTACCACAACNCGCAGCTCGCCGGCCGGATCGCTCCCATGTCAGCGCGGCGGCGGGGGACTGCGCTCCGCTAGCAACCA
This sequence comes from Rhadina sibilatrix, assembly GCA_013400275.1. Taxonomy (NCBI): domain Eukaryota; kingdom Metazoa; phylum Chordata; class Aves; order Passeriformes; family Phylloscopidae; genus Rhadina; species Rhadina sibilatrix. The sequence continues at coordinate 163,836 of VWYO01019736.1, read as the reverse complement.
GCCGCCGGCCAACCCCCTCCTCACCCAGCGATGTATTCACTGCTCTCAGCCTGCACTTGCCTGTAAGGATTATGGCATATTTCTAAATTTTTTTTAATTTTTAAAAATATTTTTAATTTTTTTTTTTAAACTTTCATTCTGGATGCTCTGGTTGCATTTTCCTTGCAGCCAGGTGGTAATGGGGACCTGAGCTTTTTTATAAGCAGAGCATCGCTCTGGGCCCTTTAAAAAATTGCAAACAAAAACAAAGCAAAAAAAAAAAATCAACTTTAATAATTCTACCGCATCATTTGATCTTTTGTTGCCTTTTTTTTTTTTTTTTCTCCTCTCCAGATGTTTACATTTCCTGCTGCTGTGCTTTCAGGTACAGGTACGTGTCCTTTCTGTCCTCTCTGGCTTTGGGTTGTAAAATAGAAACAAAGGCGGCGTGCTGACCTCGAGTGCCAGGCAGGTTTGGCTGGGGCTTTCACTTGTTTCCCTCTAGTTTTTGTAGCTGTATTAAAGCGAGCCCCGCAGCAGATGCTGGAGTGTCATTTGCCCCGGAGCGGGGCTTCCCCTGTGCTCAGCTCCCGTTCCGTGCCCGGCTGTGCTGGGTGCGGGCAGGGGTGCAGCCCGTGCGCCGGTAGCCTCCGTAGCGGGATCCTCTGGAGCGCATTAGGCTGGCTAATGATGTGAGAGGGAGTGCTGGGCTCTCCTTGCACAATGTTGATTGATGCACTTGCCTTGGAGGAGCAGGCGCTCTCCTGTCCGTCCCTTTTCCCTTCCTCCCCACCCCCCGCCCCTTTTTTTTTTTTTTTTTTTTTTTTTTTTTTTTTT
>VWYO01019736.1:138825-162983 GCA_013400275.1 Rhadina sibilatrix | reverse complement strand
CTTCGGGAACTCACTCCCAAACCCCGATGCTTTGAAAAACACAAGTTTTCCCAGCCAAGAGAAGGAGGCTGCGAGCTCCCTCCCCATTATTCAGTGGAACGCCGTCCAAGTCAGCTTCAGCCTTTGATCCTGCCTGGGCAGGAATGAGCCGCTGGAGCAGCACCCTGAGCGCGGCTCTGCAGCCCTGCAGCCCTGCAGCCCTGCAGCCCTGCAGCCCTGCAGCCCTGCAGCCCTGCCCGGGACGGGGGTGGCCCTGCCCCCTGGCCACGCACCCACTGCCGCGGGATTTTAGCCGGAGGCGCTGGAGCGGCCCCACCTGCGGGGCCAGGCAGAGCAGGTGCCGCTCCTCCGGCCGCAGCCACCGTCCCGCAGGGCTGGGGACACTGGTGCCAGCCTTGGCCCCGCGTTGCGCCCTGGCCGGGATTGCACCTGCTCACCCCTCCAGATCTCCAGCGGCAGCAGGGGATGGTCCTGGATCAGCGCGGCCTTGGAGGGGGCTCCATCCCTCTGGCCGAACTAAAACCCGAACCAGCCCCATCCCCTGCTCTCCCACCCATCCAAAAAAAAAAAATCCCCGATCACATTTTTTCCCTCATCCCCTCCAAAAACTGCAGCTTGAACCCGACACCAGCGGAGCCTCCCCTGGCGGAGCAGCCTCCCCAGCAGGAGAGGATCCGCGGCTGTAAATTACGCTGCGGTTGGGAGGTGTTCGCTCTGCTTCTCTGCTGCGTGTTTTTTTCAGCCCGAGGAATCACAGGCTGCGCAGGGCTCGCAGCACCGGAACCCTTTGCAGCGGGGAGAGGTTTTTTTGCGCTTGTGCGGTAACTGAAGTTAATCAGCCCTCCAGCCCCCTTCCTCTCCCCCTCCCTTCGGTGCTTTTAGTGAATCAGAAAAAGTTTGGCTGGCTGCCTGGAAAGCACTTGCTAAAATCTGATCTCTTACTTCAGCAGCCTTAAAACAAAGTTATTGGCATTTATACAGTTGGAACTTGCAGGCTTCCAAAGCAATAAAATAATAATAAAAAAAAAAAAAAAAAAAAAAAAAAAAAAAAAAAAAAAAAAAGAAGAAAGCTCTGTGCTCTGGTGCTATTAGAACCATACTTGCTCCCTTTTGTGCTGATTTTGCAGCATTTTGGGGGCTGTGAGGTGGGACGGCTGCGCCGCGCTCCGCGGAGGTGTCCCGGCCGCGGCCGGAGGGGCGGCGGAGCTCGCCGCCCACCCATCCCGGAGCGGAGCGGAGGGGAGCGGAGCTGCCTCGGCGATGGCTGTGGGCAGCCAAAACATTAGATTAGTCATACTCGAGGGCCTTCGAGTGAGTGTTTACAGTATTAATGGTAGATGAAAAGATGTGAATGCTGTAAGTTTTTATTGCCCATTTTGTTACACTTTCTTTCTGGATTTATTCACGGGATTACATGTTTTGAGCCTGAATGGGAGCGAGGGATTATAGGATTTCTTTAATAATGATCAGTTTGGGTAGGAGTTAGCCTTTGGTGAACTGGAGTAAATTAATGCATCGCTAAGGTTTAATATTTATTTAGTCTAAAGGAAGTTGTTTAGTTTTGCTTAAAAGGCTCTGTGTTGTATTGGGGAGATTTAAGAGCTCCTGAAGTGGATTATATTCTAAGGCTGCTTTCTCCCAGCGTTCGAGCTCTGATCTGCGCCTTGTCCTGTGTGCCCTGTGTGCTGCTCTTACAATTGCTCTGCTCTGCTGCTGCCTGGTACCTGTGGCTCCGTGTTTAGAGGCAGAAATCCCTCCAGTGTGTGTGGGGTTGGAGGGATCTTGGACAAAGCACCGTGGTTTGGGGATGCTCCGTGTGCTCTGCTGGCTCCTGGTGTGAGGGCTGTGCTGCATTGACCTGTGCAGTTCTGTGGTGGGGGCTCAGCTCTGGCCTGAAGCTTTCTCACAGACCCCCAAGGCCCCCCTGCAGCCACCCGTGGGTGACAGGACAGGTGTAGCATCTCCAGTGGGCAGGTTATGGAAGCAGGTTATGGAGCTGTTCACCAGCCCTGGCCACAGGGGGGTTGGAGGGTCGGGAGTCTCCAGGAGCAGGATTTGGGCCCCTGGATGAGTTGGACTCCTCCAGGGCTTTGCCATCATGTGACATTTCCACCAAGGAGCATGGGGACTAACAGATGGTGGGGCAGAGGGGAGCACTGCTGGGCGTGGTGCTGAGCAGCCCTGGACCTCAGGTCATCCACCAGTCCTGTCCCCTGCACCAGCAATGCCCCATCTTGTTTTCTTCTCTGGCCTTTTAGGAAGTGGCTCTGCTGCTTGGGGTTGCTGCAGTTCCAAAGCAGGGACACTGGATACCCTGGCAGACCCTGGAGACGTTAATTTATTTATGCAGGTTGTTCTTAGGGATGCCCTGATGGTTACTGAACGCTCCCTCTATCACCTCGTTAGCATTCTTCAGTTTGTTCTCCTACCTTTTCACACTTGCAGTTTCGCTTCCATGTGCTTTTTTGTTCTGTATGTCCCAGAGTGGTTTTGGGTTTGGCTTTGGAGTCAGTCTCTGCTCTTCAAGCAAATGGGAAACCCCAGAAGCACCTTGTGGGGTTGGAGGGGATTGCCCCATGCTGTGCTGGCTCTGACAGCACCAGTGACCTTGAGGATAACAAGTTTGGGGACACAGGACCTCAGAGGGCCCCCTTTGCCAGGGCAGGTGGAGGCAGCTTCAGTAGAAGTTGAGCAGTGGGATCTGAGGTTCTGAGTGCTGTCCTGGTTTGCAAGAGCTTCCAGCTCTTCTGTCCCTGAGCCACCTCGAGTGCACAGGCAGGCAGAGCAGGGGTGATGCTGGCCTGTGCTGCCCTGGCTGTGCTGCAGAGCAGAGGGTGGTCCTGCCTCAGCCTCTCCCCTGCCTGATAAACCTCTCCATGTTCTACACCGAGTGCATCTGTCTTACATTATGGAGAGGTCCCTGATAGGGCCAAATCCCTTGCTTTTATGGCTCTTGTAGGTTAAGATCCAGCTTTGGAATCTGATCCAGAAGCAAACAGGAGGTCAGAGGAACGCACAAGGCAGCGCTGGGCTATTTTCACATCTGCTGGTGTTGTGTAAGAGGAAGGCTGCTGTGCACCATGCCAATAGCAACTGATGTTTCTCCTAAGCTCCTGTGCAGCGACAGACAGTTATTGTTTGGGCCTTTGTAAAGTGAGACACAGAGAAGTGTTGCTTCCACACGTTCAGCGAGCCAGATCCTGCGGTCTGGCGAAGCCACAGGCAGCACATGTCAGAGGCTGAGCCTGTGAGCAGCTCCCTCCCCTCTCCCTGCCTGCTGCTCCGTGGCCATCCTCCCTGCCACAAGCAGGACGGGTGCTGAGGGCCACCAAATGGCTCTGGGGATTCAGTGTGGAGAAGCCAAAGGAGGTGCTGGTCACAGTCTGCCCAGCTTGCCTTGCCTGGCCCCATTTTCTGTGGGTGTGCAGCAGTTGTGGAGCCACAGCTCCCTGCCTGCCATGCCCTTGTCCTCCCAGTGACAGCTCCAAAGGCAGGGTGCTGGACTGCACATCACCAACAAGATTATTCTCATGTCTACCCTCCCTGCGGATGGGCACCCACCTGCCTTTGTCCTCTTTGGGTGGCACAGTGTCTGTTTTGAGGCGATGCCAGGGATGGAGCTTTGGGCATCCCCACACTGCTCCTGAAGCGCTGTGGGATGGGGCAGGTGGTGCCTCTGTGGGCTGCTCCCTCCTCGTGGTCAATCCCTGCATGCCAAGACTTGGTGGGGCCCAGAGCCCCCCAGGCTGGGTGATCCTGTGACTGCTCTCTCTGCTCAGCCTGGATTGGGAACACCCCTTGGCCAACATCCCTGTGCCAGCACCTGCCTCCTGCCCCACGAGGATGGAGAAGTCATGATGAGAAGAACAGAACGTGGCAGATGTGATCTGTGGAAGGCTGGGCAGCTCTCTGTTGATTTTTTGGATTGCAAAACTTTGGATTTTTTGCACCTGCCTTGATTGTTAGGCAGTGAGAAGATCAGAGAAACTACGTGAGCAAAGCCCGAGTTAATGAGCAGAGGAGCTCAGCAAAGTGGAAGTGCCTGGCCCCACCATGGGCTGGAGTTGATGGGATGGTGTCTGGCTCTGTGCTGTGCTGGACTCGTGGTGGTAGAAGCAGATCCTGATGGTGTGGCTCTGCTGGCCTGCAACCTGAAGGGGCAGGGTCCTGTTGTACATGGAATAGTTTGTTCCAGTTTCAAATGCCCTTGCTCTCCAGGAAACAACCATGTGGCTTGCCACAAGGGATTTTTATTGCCTGCTGCTGACTCACTGCACCAGACTGTGAAGTGTTGTGTCCTGAAGCTGCCCTGTGTGTCCTGCTTCTGCCTCCTGAACTTTGGAGAGCTCGGGCCTGTGGAGGAAGGGGAGGCACGTTGGAGGAGTTGCCTGGGCTGGGGCAGGGAAGCTGGGTGGCAGAGGACTGGTGCCTGGGCTGCTGAGTGCTGGGGTTCCCCTGTGGCAGGGGTGAGACTCAGCTCAGCTCAGGGGAGTGCAGGGGTGGCTCCTGCTCCTGCACAGACGGGGATGTGCAGCCTGTGCCCCACCAGCAGCTCTCGGCTGCCTGCCCTGGGCACGCCCTGCCTTTGCTTCCCACTGAAGGTCCCCAGCCCTCCAGAGTGCTGGGACAGGTTCTCTGCCACAGAGACCTCTCACAGGCATTTAGCAGGAAGCTTTGCAAAGCTGTTTCCAGATTCTCACCCCAGCGAGGCTGCACAAACTTGAGCTGCTTCAGCCTTTGGGGGCTTGGCCTCCTGGACGTGCTGTGGCAGTGGGCAGCAGAGCAGAGCTGCCTGGGGGCTCCCCTCTGCAGCCCTGCACGAGTGCAGTTTGCCTTTCCAAAGCTCCAGGGGTGCCTGAGGTGCTTCGGAGGAACAGAGGTGTCATGGGTGTTTTTGGGGAGAGTGCCTAGAAGGACACCAGGAGGTTCAGATTTTCATTGGATGCAGCGTGGTGGTTGTATTGTATTTTGGTTTTGCTTTCCTTATTGCACCTGACAAGTACAGGGCTGGATGGAAGTGAGGGTGTGGGATCTGCAGTGCTGAGGGGCTCAGAGCAGTGTGGGATTCGGAGTGCTGCAGAGAGCAGTGCTGGCTTTGGAGCAGTGCTGGCTTTGGAGCAGTGCTGGCTTTGGGGAGGAGTGGGATGCACAGGAGGAATTCCTGCCCAAGCTCAGAATCAGTTTTTGCTCCCAGAGCAGCGTGGCTGCAGCGTACCAAGGTGGGAGAGAAGGGATGGCACAGCCTGAGCTCTGCAGGTGTGGCTGGGATGTGGGGTGCAGCTGCTGGGGGAGTGACTGCTGGGGCCTGCAGGGGGCTCGGGGAGGGGGAGCAGCACTGGGGGGCTCGGGCAGCCACACTGAATATTTGATTTTCTGAAAGCTGATAGCAGCGAGCTGGTCAGCAGGGCCAGTGGGGACCTCCCTGTGCTGGGGGAGACTGAGCTCAGGAGAGAGACCCCTGGGACTGAAAACTGTTATTTTGGATCTACAGAGCTACTTCCCAGATCCTTGGGAGTATTTTTATGTATCTCTTCATTTCCTTAGGACTCTGTTTTGCTCTCTCCTCTCCTCCCTTGCAAAGCTGCTTTTGCTTTGTTTTTCCACAGATTTGGATAATTTATTACAAAAAGTGCAGGTGAGAAATGGGTTCATGGAATGTGATTTAAAAAGGGAAAAGAGGAATGGCTGCTGTTGGTGCCTGGACAGGGATGGGGATACCTGCCTGGGGTGTGTGAGCTGCTCTGGCCCTGGGAAGCCTGGGGTGGGTTGTGCTGGGGGAGTTGGGGGCCCTGGGCCCAGGGAGGCACCTAAATGCCCTCCTGCTCGTGAGGTGCTCTGCTTCAGGGCATGGCCTTCCTGTGCTCCGCTGCTGAGACCAGGGGGCTTCCACCTGGGTATTTGTGGCCTGGCAGGTCCAGACGTGATTGTTTTTCTTTCCGTGCCTGGGTTTTTGTGTTTTGATCACCTGCCGTGCCATAGCAGCAGGTACAAACAGAAATGAATTCTGCAGAGATGTGCAATGTGCTGCCTACCTGGCACGTCGCCTCTTGTCCTGGTACCTCTCCAGATGTCCATGAAGGATTAGGCATCCAGCAAAGCAGCTGGAAGGAAAGTTAAGAAAAAAGCCCCCAAAATATAAAAGACTGTCTGGCTCTGCCAAAGTATTTCCCTGTTGCCATTCAGCCTCGCCATAGCATGAAGAGAAAGAAAGGGGAACGGAGAGGAAGGAGGAGGCTTAGCCTGTCATGGTCTGTGTGTTTCCCTTTGTGCTGCCTCCTCACAGCCCCAGGGGCTGTGGTGGGTGGGAGCCAACGTGCCATCCTCCCCCTCAGGGGCTGGGCTGTGGGTCTGTGCCCCTGGGCCTTCCTTGTGGGGCTGCTTCCCTGGGCAGTGCTCCCTCAGCCCCTGCCTGCTCTGCCCACACAGACAGCTCATTTCAGGCTGCAGCACACGGCAGTGTTGGGCAGTGACAGTGCATCCTCCCCTCTGGCAGGCTCTGCTCACACCCTGCTCACTGTGTTGGCTTTTTCGTGGAGTTCCTGGCTTGGTTGTGCTGCAGCTGGAGAGCCAGAACGCCTTTAACCTCTGGAGCTCAGGGTGCACAAAGGGCTCTGGTGATGTCCTGCCCGGGGCTCCTGCCTGGGCTGCTGCTGCAGGGCTGCAGCTGGGCTGGTGCTGCTGGACATGAACATTGCTCTTGTGGGAGGAGAGGGCAAGATCTGAGGCTGTGGCACTGGGGTAAAAGGCTTCAAGTTGTGCCAGGGAGGATTTGGATGGGATGTTAGGAAAGCTTTCTTCAACAAAAGTGTTGTCAAGCACAGTAAGAGTGGGGTCACCATCCCTGGAAGTGTTCAGAATGTGTGAGGATGTGGCACTCGGGCACGGGGTTGAGCTCTGAGCCTGGCAGTGCTGGGTTAGCAGGTGGGCTGGTGATCTTAGAGGATTTTTCCAACCTAAATGATTCTGTGATAAGAAGTGGGCAGTGGGGAATGGCCCAGCAACTCTTGCTCACCCACGTGGGGATGGAAGCAGGGGCAGGCTGGGGGTGCTGGCACTTGCCCCAGGCAGAGCCTGAGCCCCTGTGATGGCCACGCTGAGGGGCTGGAGCTGGAAACATCGAGGGGCTGGCACTGAGGAGAAGCAGGGTGGCAAGGGGCCCAGCGTGCCCTCTGATTCCTCTGATCATCTTTTAAAACCCAAATGGATGGAGGCTAAACCTTGGTGAGGTCCCAGAGAAGTGCATATTGTCTGGATGCAAATGTTAGGATGCAGCAGTTAAAAATGGATTGCTCTTCCTACAAGGTATTCCCAGCACTCCTTCGTCCTCCTAAATCCCTTTTCTCCTGCTAGAATCCTATCTTTGGCATCATTTTGGAGGACAGCTTGTTAAAAAGCTTTTGTATCTTTTGGAATACCCTGAGCTGCTCTTGCACAGAAATCCAGAATTGACAGAGAAATGCAGGGAGCAGAGGTGAGCCTGGCCAGTGCCTGTGTGCAGTGTGTGTGCTGGCTGTCTGTGAGCAGGGCTGCTGCCGTGGGAAGCCCTGGAAATATAAATTAGAGAGTGGTGTGAAGGACATTTTTGATAGAAGGGCATTTTGCTCCTTCTCTGGTGCTTTTTATCCCTTTGGGGAAAAGGGTGCCCTGGGAAGCTGGCAGTGCTGTGAGCACAGGGACTGGGTCACGTCCCTCCCGTCCCAGCCCGGGGATCTCCTCAGGGGGGGCTGCAGCGCCTCTCCCCCTGCAGTGTCGGCTGCAATCCCGCTCAGATAATCCCGCTTGCTTTCCCAGCTGAACTCGAACCGTAGCCGGGATCGGACGAGGTTGTAGGAATGTAGGAATGAGCGGTGAGTGGAGCGTGTGCTTCGTTTCCAGCCGTGTTCTCCGGCTCTGCCATCGAGCTGCTTTTGGCCCTGTGACTCTCCCGGGCCGGCCGGTTGTGATCCCACCCGAGCAGCCCCGGCCCCGGCGGGAGCGGCACCGTCGGAGCGCGCGGGGCCCTGCAGCATTGATTAGCTGTACGAGAAATGATGATCTATGGCCTGCAGGTTTCTGACCCCCTGGTCGCGACCTTGCGCTGATTGGGGAGAGCTCCGGCCAGCTGAGATCCGGGCAGGCAGCGGCCCCGGCGATCGATGGCAGCCCCGCCGCAGGGACAGCGCCGCTGCCGCCCGCACAGGGCACCTTTGTCCCGGGGAGCAGCCCCAGCTTCCCCGAGCTCCGTGCTGGGAGCTGGGCCGTGCCAGCCCGACCCGGCCTCTGGGGGCACGAGGGACTCCGTGTGTGCTTCCCTCGGGGTTCTCAAAGCTGGAACACCTCGGGCTGGAGGGGAGGACAGGCTGCCCTGCTCATCCCGGAGCCAGAACGCTCCGGCTCGGGAGCAGCCTGAGAGCCCAGCCAGTGCCAGCCCCTGGGCACCTTCCAGCAGCCCAGGGGCTCCGAGCCCAGTGTCCCACCTGGCCTGGGACACTGCCAGGGATGCAGCATCCCCGAGGCTGCCAGAGCTGCAGGAGCCTTTGGGCAGCGCTCCCAGGGGTGCACAGGGTGGGGTTCTTGGGGTGTCTGGGCAGGGCCAGGGGCTGGACTGGCTGATCCTAATGAGAACCTTCCAATTCAGAGTGTTCTGTGATTCTCTGGGCAATCTGCACCCATGCCTGACCACCTCTGAGGAAAGAATTTTTTCCTAATATCTAATCTGAGTCTCTCTCCTTTTACTTTAAACCCATTCCTCCTTGTCCTGTAATAAATGGGAGCAGTCTGCCAGCAAGGCAGAGGGCTTGCTTTGTGCTGTTTATGCTGAAGGAGTAGGTAATAGGAATTTAATTGCTCTCTAAATGTAGCAAACAAGAAAATGGAATTTATTTGCTCAGCTTTCATTTCTGGGAGCCTGATTTCCCTAGTGTGCTCCATCACTGCGTGTGCCAAGACAACGAGCACCACCAAGGCTCAGTTGTGGGGTTCCACTTCCAGAGGAGATTTGTGCAAAGGCTGAGCTGAGCTGGGCTCAGCAAGGCTGAGCTGGCAGAGCTGCCCTGTGCTGGGGGGTGGCACCTGTGGGCATCCCCAGAGCAGGCAGGGACCTGGGGACGTCTGGATGGGGCACAGCACCTTCCATCACCCCTGTGGCTGGGGATGCTGGTGGCTCACAGGCAGGGCTCCTGGGGGGTGCCCAGCCTGATGCCACAAGGTCTCATGTCTGTGTCTGCCCAGGGCTGGCCTGAATTTCCCCCCAGCAGCATTTTCCCACTGCTGGTGATTGGTGCTGGATGGAGCAAAACATGTGGGGTTCTCCCTGGTACCCCTGAGCTGTGCAGGGTGCAGCAGCCCAAACCTCAGTGATTTTAACACTGCTTTATTTTTTCCCCTATTTATAATATTTCAAAAACAGATTTCTTTTCCAAAACTGTTGAGAATTGGTCCCTGGAAATGGGAAACCTGCAATCTAAATTAATTAATACCAAATGAGACTTTTCCCTAATTCAACAAAGCAGAAAGATAAGAAATCCTATTTGCCCAGCCTTTGCAGTGTAAATATTTCCAGGCAGAACCGTGGCTAATAGAGATCAGAACAAATCTTCTATTAGAAAACAAACCCTGCTTTTCTTTTCTGGCCCTCAGCTCATGTTTGTTATATGGTGTCCTGAAGGCAGATTGACAGTTTGGTTTAGATTAAAGTCAACACATGGTTTATGCCATATTTTTGATAAGGCTCAGTAGTAATCTGATTTTTTTTTTTTCCAGGCTGCCTTTAGTACATAAGCATCAGAATTGTCAACTCCTGGGAATATTTTTGCAGTGAAGCTATTGAGGAATTTATTTCTGGAGGGAAGATGAAATGACTTGTTTTAAAAACTCTAAAAATCTCAAGTCAAGTTGAAATCCATTAACTGCAAGCTGTAAGCTTGATGTGAGCTGGGGAAACTTCAGGCTATTTTATTAACTGGTCTAGAGAGTGTTTTCTTTAAATACCTTGGGAAGGCAGAGAGGAGGAGACTGGCTCATGCAGGGGGGGCAGAGCAGGTCCCTGTGCTTTACCATCAGCACCCAGATTTTACCAGCAGGGGTAAAAACTGCCACCATTTGCACCTGGGAGCTCAGGCTTCTCCATGGCAATACCAGGCATTGCCACTGGCTGCTGGTTCCCTCCCTGGTGTGCCCCAAAATGGGCTTTGGGCACAAACAGCTGTGTTTGTAGGGCACACATTTATTCTGTTTATCAACGCTCCACTGTCCAAAGTGAGCGTCCTATTTCCTAGAAAGAAAGCGAGGAAAAAAGTAGGAAAATTGGGAATGGGGAGGAGCAAAGGCAGCATTGCTCACTGCCTTTGAACTCTGTGCCTCAGCAGCTCTGTGCCTGGACACCCATCTGCAAAGCTCTGGGTCTGTCCTGGCTGAAGGATCCAGAGAGCTGTCGTGGCTCATGCTGTGGCCACCTCCGTGTCTGATGCCAGTGTGGAAACTTCCAGATGGGGCTGTTTTCTCAGGGTGAAATGGATCCCAGGGTCGTCTTTGGTGCTTGATGATAACTGGTGCTGGCAGGAGCCATTGGGGATTGTTCAGTGCCAGAAGTGGGCACTGGAAAAGCTCTGACTTGATGGTGATGCTGAAAGCAGCTGAGATGCCTGCGCCAGCTGTATATCACCTCCCTTGCAAATGGAATGAATGGAGCTGAACGTGGCCTGCACCTGCACTCATTTGAAGCTGCCTTCAGCGGCAGGTTGTGCCCAGCAAGGGGCTCAGGTGAGCTGTGCCCTGATGACAGCTCCTGGGACTGCCCCGGGCTGAGGCCCCTGTCCCTCAGCAGTGGGTTCCCTCCTCCCTCCTGCCGGCTGGGCCGGGGAGCTGCAGCCTGGAAGGGGCGGTGTGTGTGAGCACCGTGAGCCTGGCCCCCTCCTTCCCTGGGAGCAGAATGCTTTATTGATTTCTGTGGCCCACTCACCCCCACCTATTCAGAATAATGACCCTTCCACCCCAACTCTAAATCATCCCAGCCTGCCTCGCCCCTAAGCCCTCTAATCTTTTTGGGTTGTTGTTGGTGTTTCTGCTGCTGGAGGTTTATGATCTGCCGGAACTGGCTGCTGAAATGCTTTATTTATCCATGGGCTGGGCCACACAGGGAGCGTCCTTATTCTGGTATCATGTTCAGGATGCTGCTGGTGCGGGTTGTGTCAGCACTTCCATGCACAAACCTCGTTATTCAGGGCTTTTGCAAGCCCATGGAAAAGAAAAGCAGTGACCTGGCGTGGCGAGGGGAGGCTCAGAGGCACACAGGAAAGCCCAACAACCCACTGGCCATTCAGGGATTGCTAGCTGGGCAAAGTCTTCCCTTGAGGGAAATAGCCAAAAACATCCTGCTCCCTTGGTTTGATTCAGTGCAAAGAAAACCCTCTGTTGTGTGCTTGTGTTGGGCTTGGGTGGGGGGACCACAGCGAGGCAGGACGCTGGCTGGGATCCTCTCTGGATGCTCAGGAAACAAAGCTGGGGCTGGTGCAGAGCAGAGCTGCCCTCTCCTCCTCACGTGGGTGTGGAGGGCTGGGGAGCTGCTCCCGGGGTCCAGCCCCAGCCCACAGCCCTGGGAACAGCAGCTGATGGGGTTTATAAATGTGATTTATGGCCCTGATAGTGCAGGAGTTTGTGGGCTTATAAATTATTTGGAGATTTCTCTGTAATAGAGGGAGCATGGTATAAACAGGAGAGATAATCGGGCTTGAGAGTGTATTTCAAAGTGCTTTTGGGGAAGGAGAAGTTCTGTGACTGCTGGCAGGTAAGGGCTGATCCTGGATGTGCTGGAGGAAGAGCCTTTACAGACCAACCCAGCCTGGATATTTTTTATTTCTCCCTCTTAATGGTGATGGATTTTATGGGCGCTCCATGGGACTGGAGCAGAATTTGTAACTTGCAGCAAAAATGTTCCTGGAGCTCCTTGGTCTGGGACAACAGGCTGGGCTTGGCATGGAGGGTGATTGGTGCAAGCAGAATTGATCAGTCCTCAGTGAACCACTGAGGGAGCTGACAAAAAAAGAGGGAGAGACAATTTACAGGGTGATGCAGTGCCAGCACACAGGGAATGGCTCCCAGTGCCAGAGAGTAGGTTTAGATGGGAGATTGGGCAGGAATTGTTCCCTGGCAGGGTGGGCAGGGCTGGCACAGGGTGCCCAGAGCAGCTGTGGCTGCCCCTGGATCCCTGGCAGTGCCCAAGGCCAGGCTGGGCACTGGGGCTGGGAGCAGCCTGGGGCAGGGGGACGTGTCCCTGCCAGGGCAGAGTGTTGGAACCAGGGGATCTTTAAGGTCCCTTCCAACCCAGGCCATTCTGTGATTCATCCTGTGGTTCCTCAGGGAGGGGGCTCTGTGGAAGCAGGGCTGTCACAGAGGGAAATCAGGATGCCAAACTGCTGCTCCATCCTTTGTTAGCAGGTCTGGGGCTGGTGTGACTGGCAGGGACTCCTGGGGAGGCCCCTTCCCCCTGGCACCCTGGCACAGAGGGTCACTGGGTGTTCCCCTGCCAGAAGGAGCAGGGATGGAACTGACTGGAGCTTAGTAAAAGGTTTCCTGAGAGGGCACTGGATAGAGGAAAGTGAGGTGGGATAATTCAGTCAGGTCCCCGGGCATCTCTGCTGAATCAGCTTGTAGAGAAGGCACCTCTCACCTCAGGTCAGTGCTTGGGAGCTGCTGTGGGGACAGCTGTTGGCCAAGTCTCTGTTTTCTTTGCAAATGCAGTGCAAAAGGTGTGTCTGTGAGTCCTGCCCTGCCCGGGCGTGCACTGCTCGGCAGTTGCCGTGTTTTACCCTAGAGGGAGTTGCTTTTCTGCGGTGGGAGCAGGGATCTGTGTTCCTTGGAGGATGTCAGGGGACCAGAAGAGAGGAGCTCCCAGGATAAGCACTGGATCACTGCCGAGGTGCTGCCCATGCAAATGTTTATTCTCTTATGGGAAGGTTGGTCTTTGATGATCTTCCATCTCCTGCTGATGGCAAAGTTTTCCTGGGGATCCCTCAGGTTTTCTGTGTCTTGTGCCTTTGCTCCTGTTTTTGTGGAGGTCTCGACTGGGCTGGTATCAGGCTGAATAGCAGAGATGTCACCTGGAACCTGGCAGGCCCGTGCTTCAAACTGACATTTCCAGTCCTTGGGGTGAATAACTCTGCCTTTCTGCAGGGTTTAGGAAGCACCTGGCCAATTTCAGGGCAGTGGGCTCGGGGTTTCCCCTCTGCTCTACTGCTGTGGCCAAACGGGTTTGCAGCAGGAGCATCTGTCCTGGGGAGAGGGGAGGAAAGGTCAGGAGTGCTTTGAGCCTGGGGGTTCCTCAGTAATTGCACTCAGGTCTCACTTGAAGAGGTGAACAAATTGCTGGTAAAGTATTTTTAGTGGGGTGCTGCAGCTTTTGTCCCAGGAACACCCTGCTGGGAGCTCTGCCCTGGTCTCCACTGCAGCCCCACTGCTGTGGCCACCCAGGCTCCTCCAGCCCTGGGTGAGCAGCAGAGGACCATGGGCACAGCCAGCAGCACTCTGGGGTGGGGCAGGCAGCCCTCAGTTCTGTGCCCACCTGTGCAGAGCCACCTGTGCTGGGCAGGTGCTTAATTCCTGCATCAAGAGAAGAAAACTCTTTTAGTTAAGGTAGTGGAGGCAGCTGTAGTGTGCCAAACTCCCCGGTCTGTGCTTTCACAGGGGCTGCTGGGGGCTGTTCTGCAAAGCCTGCTGCAGATTTCTTTGCAGCAACACCAATGCTGTGAGGAGGGATGGGGGCATGAAATGACTCCTGAGAAATCAGAGTGTGCTGGTGTGGGCAGTGAGGAGCAGTGGCAGCAGCAAGGAGCCTCTCAGGGATGTGGGTCCAGTGCGGCCCATGTGGAGATGGGCACTGGCCAGCAGAGCACAGGGATGAACATGGAAACATCCTCTGGAGCAGAGGGTGCACCCCGGGGGGAGATGAGTGCCAAGGCTGGAGTGGCCACATCTGTGTGGTGTCAGGTCAGCCTTTCCAGCTCTGACCTCCCTGGCGAGCCCTGGGCAGTGGCTCAGGGAGGCAGCACTTGGCCAGGCACGGGGGAAGTCAGAGGGACCACCCAGTTCTGATAAGGGCAATTTAGAAAGGAAGGGGAAGATTGTGCCCCTTTGCCCCTCTTTTCACAAAGGGAAGAAAAAACCCACCCCACGGCCGAACAAAACTGAAGCTCAAGACTGCTGTTAAACACACTGCCTGCCAGGGAGGTCTCACCGTGCCTTTTCTAATCTAGAGCCAGCCAGGATTGTATTAACAGCTTCAACCCAATGGAACACATTAATCCCTGGTGTAATTGAAATCGGTGAGGTCTCACAATAGGTGAGTTTGACCCAGTGGGATAGAAATAGAACAAGTATTGGAATGAGGGAGTGAAACGAAGTCACACTGTTTCAGCCATTGGTATTTCATTCCTAGAAACAAAGGCCAGACAGATGCAGAGAATACATGGCTCTGCTGGGCATGGTTGAAAGCTGCTCAATAATATCAAGCTTTGAAGGGATATTTCTGTGGGGAGAGGAAGTATATAGCAGAGATATAACAAGCATTAAAAAAAGAAAAAAAGACAAAGGAAGAAAGGAGGAAAGAAAAAGCCCTGTTTGCTCCTTGCCTGATGGACAGCCTGGTAAAATAATACCAGCTGTTAACTAATCATCATCATCATCATCAAGATATATCACAGCTGGAGAAAAATAAGAAAAAGAGTTAAGGTCTGAACTGTATTTCTGGAGACACAAACTGTCAAGAGCCCATGGCAAGCTGTGGCATCCCAGAGATCTCCCCCAGCTCAGGTGCATGGGGTTGGTTTGCTTTGGTCAACACAGGCAGCAGGAACTGGTCCCACTGGGAAAGAGCTGCCTTTGGGTGCTGGGAGGGGGCTCAGTCTTGGCCCCTTTGGTGCTGCAGCACCAGGACACAGCTCAGGGGCAGGGGGACACCTCGTGCAGGCAGCTGAGCTGCTGCTGCTCCTGGTGACATTGTCACTAATGTGACCTGGGGGCTGCTGGCACTGACCTGTTCTGAGCCACTGAGAGCAGGCAGGTGCAGGGGGAGAGGAGAGGCTGGGAGCCGCTCTGGGAGCTGCACTTCAGCACCTCAGCAGCACTCTGGTGCTGGGCTGTGCCGTGGGCAGCTCCATCCTGCCTCCAGCTGGGCTTCCCAAAGTCATTCATCAAGGCTGAAACTCTGCTCTTCCCCAGGATGAATCATTTCCCAGGGTGCAGCAAGTTTAGAATCTCACCATATCACAAAGGGTGCATTTTCACAGCTTTGGCCATGGCTCATTCCACCATCAAAAGGAGAAACTTCCTTTTCTTGAGGGTGGCGTCACCTTTCTCTAGAAAACGCTCAAATGCTGACTGATGGGCCATAAAACATTCATTTCCTCAAACTCTCAGGTTCCAGGTTTTTGGCACTCCCTCCGGCCCCCCTCCTGGTCTCCCCCCAGGCTCAGTAAGCCCGTGCCTGCCCTCCCAAGGCCCTTGTGTTGCAGTGCTGGTGGCTGGGCTGGCTGGCAGGGTCTGGGTGCTGGCTGCTCTTCTCAGAGCCCGCGTGTCCCCCAGGGAGGGAGCAGAGCTCTGACACTGCCCAGGAGATTCTCTGCCTCTCTGAAGGCACAAGGCAGCTCTCTGGAGGAAAGGAGGCTTCGCTTGCAGAGCAGCTTCTGGATCCAAGTATGTGTCACGTCACAGGGCTTTTCCAAGCCCTGGAAATGTGTTCTCTTTGGGTCTTATTGAACATTTCTGAAATCCAAAGGGACGGGCAAGTTTGACCCCCTCATCACCCCATTTCCCTCTCTTTTTCCAGCTTTCTCACTAAAAAAGAAATACCAAAAAGCATTTCAAGTGAAACACTTTGTAAATGCCATCGGTAGAGTTTTTTGTGGAATCTCCTGTCTGATCCCTTTGAACAACCACTTCCACAGCACTCCATGCCCCTTCTCACAGACCCTCCTCCCAAAGGGTGCACAGTCACCATCCATGGGGACATCTTCCACGGCTTAGAGTGCAGCTTAAATTTTTGGATGTTTATTTTTCAAGGAAAAAAAAATAATATTTTTCCGTGGGTACCAGGAAGAAACAAGCACCAAAGTAAAAGCTCCAAGTTCTGTTGTATGGAAAGGCTCAGCTCCATTTGTGGAGTTCTGATGTACACGGATGTACAGAGCTTCACTCCACAGTGCCCTCTCTGCAAATCTGAGCGTGGAGCTGCTTTTCCAAACCTGCTCCTAAAGCCAAAGACAGGACCAGGGCCAAGCCGTGCTCACCCACTCCTGCCTGGCTCCGGCCTCTGTGACACCAAGGTGACACCAAACATCCTGCTGATGGATTGACTTTGCAGTCAAGTGGAGGCAAAGGGAGGGCCTTGTGTTCCACCGTGTGCCGAGGGTGGCTGTCCTGGGGAGCTAGCAAATCCTGCTGTGATTTGCACACAGGAACTTTGCCAGAGTCATGGAAGCAAAGTGGTTGGTTACTTGCCTTTGAGGGCTTGAGAGAGATCTGTCTTGGATATCCTCTTGTTGACCTTATTGAGTTAACTTTCATGTGTTTAGAAGGTCATGGAGAAAATCATTAATATTAGTTTGATTTGAGGGCTGAAAGGTAATAAGTATTTCCTGCTTATCAGATGGGGTTTGAGAGGACTTTGAATAGCCTGATTTGTTTATCTTTTGCAATCGGTATGGCCCTTAGAGAGAGGGATTTTGTATTCCTGGTTCAGCTGGGGAAACGACATATGGTTTGCTCTCTTCTGAGTGCTCTGTAGCATAAATAGCAAAACACCAGGAAACTCTGAAGTCCAGCTCCCAGCTAACTTGGCCATGCTGTGGGCCTTGGACATCTCATGCTGTAACGCTCTATGACACGAACAATAACAGATTAACATCCCCTGTTACTGGAAAGCTCAAAATAGAAAATCTGAAGTGTGTGGAGGTTGGTTGGGTGGAAAGCCAAATCCTGTAAACGTGGCTTGGCACGGCCAGGCTTTCATTGACCTTGGCGGGGCTGGGATTGCTCCATTCACAGGAGGCATCTGAGAGTGCAGAGATGGGGCACGAGCCCGTGCAGGGCTGACATCACAGTGCTGCTCTTGGAGGCTTTTGCCTCCCTGAGCTTTTCTTGGATTAATGCGCAGTGAAACCTTAGGCTGCATCAGCAGAATGGTCTTTCCCTCACCCTCCATCTGGGATTTAACAAAGAGGGGAGTCATTCTTTAGGCTGAAGGATCATTGTAAAGCCATTTAAAATGAAACCCGCTCTTATTTGAGAATCATTTGGCAGAAAAGCACATGGAAGTCTCCCGTTGTGGGCTCGCTAGAAGGCAGATGTCGTTTCTGGTTCCTTTGGCTGTTGGGAGAGGGGGCAGGATTGAATGCTCCACCTTGAACCATTGGGCAAGGACAACAGATGAGGGAGAGCAGCTTCTTTTCAGGAGTGAGGCATTTCTGTTGCTTCTGGGGCTTGAGGTGTGGTTGTTTATAAAATAAATGCTGTTTATTCCCTTGCATAAACTCTGGATAGCCAACTGTATTTGTGGCTGTATGCTATAACTGAAAGGTGTTGTGACAAATAAATAATAAATGGATAAGAAACTGATGGAAAAGAAAAAGAGAGAGAGAGAGAGAGTGAAAATGAAACCAAATTCAGTGCTCTGATTTAACAACTGGGACTTTGCAGGTTATAAATTGCTGCCAAGGAATGAGATGGGGTTATATGAAACCACTCTCCTGAGATGCTGAAATGGGCATGCACAGACAGCCCACAGCAGCTGGCCAGATGCCAGACAGACCATAACACAGCCCCAGATCCCTGAGGAGCCCTGTCCCCTGTGTCCCACAGTGCTGCTCAGGGGCCAGGAGGTGCAAGCAGCCCTTCCCTTCAGGGCCCTGTAGTGTGGAGCCCCGGGCCCAGGCTGTGCTTGGCTGCCTGCAGGGAGGTGTGGATGCTCAGGCTGAAGGGCAGAGAAGGGCTCTCACTTTGAGTATGAGATGTTCACGGGCAGTAACAGCATTTCCATGGTGAAAACAAAAAGGGAAAGCTTGCTTTGCTGAACAGGAGTGAAAGTCCTTCAGTTTCAGGGACTTAAAGACATTTCTGCATTCAGGTGTGTTTGGGGTGGATGGACTTGGTTTCAGGTGACCCCCTGACTGAGTCTTGGCAATCAGCTGCCAAAGGAGACATATGTTACTAATTTTTATGAGATTTATAGAAGAGTCTCTCTTATGGTGTATGTACAGGGACTTCCTTATCTCAGAGAGGTTTGCTGCTTGAGGGAGTGGACCCTGTGGGGAAGGGGGCTGTGAGAGTGGATTTTAGCAACGATCAAACAGGTTTTATCTCATGAAATCAACACTGCATGACATTTTATTTCTGGGTACTGATATTCCCTGCTGCAGGCCAGATGCAGCCCAGGCTGGCACGGTTAATTCCCTTTGGCCACCCTCCAGCAGAGCATCCTGTTTCCACAGGGTGCTTAAGTGTGAGCTTATCTTTAAGCAGGAAGCGAAATCCGGGTGGTTTCACTGCTGCTCTGCCCGTGGCTTCTGGCCAGGGGACACCTCAGCTGCAAGGGGAACCTGTAGTGTGTTCCTCCTCCAGGGTTTTTGCCCTGGGTCAGAACTGGGCACTTCCTAGGGAAGTAGTGGAGGGACACACACTGGGCTGACTCTATTTTGGGGTCAGCATCACCTGCTGATTCCTGCATCAGCTGCTTCAGGGCTTGGCTGAGGGTGATGCCAGCCAGCTCCTTGGGTGGGGGAGGAGGAGATGTCACCCCCTGTGCTGCTGGTGCCCACCTCACAAAGGGAAGGGGCACTGAATTAGCTCATCTTAGGCAGGACAGGGGTGACAAAGGTGCACAGGTGTGTTGGTGACACGCTGGAGCTGAGCACTGTGCAGGATGCTCCATGGGTGCTCCTGAGCACCTGAGCTGAGGCCTCAGCAGTGTCAGTGCTCCAGAGACAATTAGAAGAGAATTAAAACATGTTGGGGAAAACAGACTGCATTTGCTGTTGGGAGTTTCCAAAAAAGCAAAGCAACCTGCCCTTCCCCCCACTTCAAATCCCACCTGTTTTTGTTTTTTTTTTCCTAGAAAAATGTGAAATTCATTAACATGTGGTGAAAGCAATGTAACGATGTCATCTCGATTTAATATCTGTTTTAAATCCTAAAATGATGGAGCTAGAATTTTAGCTGCAAATAGCCTTGCTTTGTGGGCACAAGGCAGACTGTCAGCGTGACTGGAACCTCCCTGGGTTTGGTAGTTCAGCATCCTTTGCAACAATGGCATTTGGAAAGAAAGCAAGAAAAGATGTAGCCAGGAGAAAAAGAAATGAATATGATTTCTGTCAAAGTCCAAAGTGCTGTGCTCAGGTGTGGCTGTGGTGCCTGGGGAGCACTGGGCAAGCAGAGCCCAGGTCTGTGCTGGCCAGAGCTCTTCTGTGGCACCCTGCCATGCCCTCTGGCCAGGGGTGCTGCTCCTCTCACATCCCCAGCACTGGGTAACAGGGTTTTCTGAGAGTGGGGAATCCTGTGACCCCTGTGTGTCACCTCTGACATGGCTCTGACTGTCCCAGCATTGCTCTGAGCCTCCCTTGCCCAGCCTGTGCCTGTGCCCTCAGCTCCCTGTGGCCTTCTGACAGCAAAACCAGAGCTGAATCACCTTCTCCTCAAAAGGTCAAAGCCCAAAGTCCCAGCTGTCAGTAACAGCACCCAAGGCAACCCCGCAGCAGCCCTGGGCACCTCATTGCTGCTGCTGCTGCTGTGCTCAGCCTGGGCTGTGGCTCAGGGGCCTTTCTGAAGGTCTGCTGCTCAGCAACACTGAGATTTTCTTCCTGCTGCAGGCCTGGATGTCCCCAAGGTAACTGGGAGTGCTGCAAAGTTCTACTGAGGTTTGGACTTCACAGTATTTGCTGGTGTGAGGTGATGTGCAGGAGGCTGAAGTGGGGCTGTTTGGTGTGTTGTGTCCACTTTCTGTACCTGTTTTAGTCTGGAGTGGATCTGAACGAGGATTTATTGACTTTTTTTCATTTTCATGCCAGTTCCCTCCCCGCACTGATACATCAGAGCACTTCTGCTTGCAGGCCACGTTCCTAAATCATTTATTGTCCTGCAAAGGGAGTCTGACACCAAAACGTTGCCCATCTGTGAGTTTGGAGTGGACAGTGTGGGTGTTGTGGTGCAAATGCCCCACAGATCACAGATGGGCAGGTCATGGAGCAATTTGGGGGCTTTCCTATTGTTTGGGTGTGAAGAGTGTTTTGGGTGCACGCTGCCCAGTCTGCCCCTTGGGAGGAGATCTTGAGAACATTGGTGTTGTCAGCTCCTCTGACCTTGGGCAAGTCTTTGGAAGGAGAAGTGGGACTCCTGATTTGATATCTCTTGGGAATACTTTAAATAGGAAATGAAATGAAAAGTTTATGGTAATATTTTAAGCTGTAGTGAACTAAGGTTAATTTACTCCCTTGGCCAGAACAAACAGATGAGGTGGCTGAGGCTGTCAGACCCCTGCTGATCACAGCCACTGGTGGAAAAGCTGGTTTGACTCTCACCACTCCTCGTGATCTCTCCCCAAGGGAGATCTGTGGCCCTGTTGAGGTGGACAGAAACACATCCATGGATGGTGACCCTGAGGTGGCTTCACTGCAGAGCAGAGCTGGCCAAAGAGTTAAGCTGAAGAACACACAAGTGACACTTCAATTGTAGTGGATTTTCTGCCAGTGTGAAGTTCAAGTCCAGTCTGCTAAGGGCAGCACAAAGGGTTTTTCCCTTGACTTCTCCCTGCAGTTAACCCAGAGAATCTGTGCAGCTGCTGAAGGTGATGCACCAAGTCTCTGAGAAGGGCTTGGCTGTGCCCACTCTCCAGTTTGTGCCCGTGTAGCCTGCTAGAGGCTGTGCTAATTTACAGTCAGCGTGGCTGACCAGGATTGAATCAAAGCAGGGATGAGCAGAAGTTTTTATTCAAAACCCCCCAGGTTTGGTTTACTCTGGAGAGGGAGCTGTGGGTGGAATCTTGGTGCCACAAGTGCCCGAGCCTGCTGCCAAGGGAAGGGCAGCCAAGCTGAGCCCCCGGTGCCCTTGGCAGGCCGGTGTGAGCCCCAGAGGCTGGCTGTGCTGACAGTTGTGCTCTCTCTCCCCGCTCCCCACCTCTCAGATGTTTGCTGCTGAGGAGAACGTGGATTTCCGGATACACGTGGAGAACCAGACGCGGGCCAGGGACGATGTCAGCAGGAAGCAGCTGCGGCTCTACCAGCTCTACAGCAGGACCAGCGGCAAGCACATCCAGGTGCTGGGCAGGAGGATCAGTGCCAAAGGAGAGGATGGGGACAAGTATGGTAAGGATATTTACTGGCATCCCCCAGGCCAAAGGCTTTAATCCAGAGCGCTGTGCTAAGAACCTCTTGGGAGAAAAAATAATAAGAGCAATAAAAACCAAAATAAAAGGAGAAAAAACCCACAAACTTCTTTCCAGGTTAAGAACGTGAGATTTGTTTTGCTGGTGCTACAGGCTGTTCCCACAGTACTGCCACACCCCAATTTATTGGTATATGGTTGAAGAGAAGAATGACTTTCTGCCCAAGCCATGAGCTCAAAGTGTGTTTACTGCAATTCATAAATGATACCTAAATTGGTGGTTGGGAATGTCCTTTCCCCATTAACTCTTGGGCTTTTGTTTGGGTGAGTGCAGTGTTTGAATGAAGCACTCTCATCTTTTCAGGTGATGGGATATTTGCTTTGAATTGAAAGTAGACTTTGAGAGCTCTGAGAGTACCCCAGGGCTCGAGATGAATCTCTGAGTGTGTGGATCTTGCAGGAAAAACAACACTGACCCTGTGCTAGCAGCACATTCAACTCTTCTTGCTGTGATCTGCACACAAGCAACATGCTGGAAATGCTGCCAGAGGCTGGGCTATGGGAAATGCTGTAATTCTGCTTCGTTTTGAGATGGTTGTTGCTGAGATGCTTTTGTTCTCCTTGGCTGTTGTGAGGCTTTTAGGGCTGTTGAGAACGCGGGTCCTGCTGGCATTTGGGATGTGCAGCCCTGCGCGTTCCTGTGCTGCTGCAGAGGTGTGTGTCAGGGTTTGCTGCCTTAACCCTTGGTGTGGGATTGTCTGGTGCAGCACCGGCGAGGTGGAGCTGAGCTGTGAGAGGGGCAGGTCGGAATCCGGGAGCCCTTGTTCCCTCAGGAAGCCTCAGCACGGATGAGGCAGGTGCTGAGCGCTGAGAGCAGCTGCTGCCGCTGCCGGCCCGGGGGCAGGAGCAGCGTGAGCTGCTGGGAAGCGACGGCCGGGGAACACCTGGCAGGTAGGAAGTGACCCCCAGGGCACCTGTGTGGGGTCAGCCCCGCTCTGATAAGTCCCTCCCCTGAGGTCTCATCAGCCTTGTCCTTTGTCATTCCCAAATTCCCAGATGTTACGGGAGTGAGAAGTGCCACTCGGCTGCTGGTTATTGTGTCATTTTACGGCCTCCATCCTCCCGAGCGCCGCTGTGCGAAGGCGGGCGCTGGGCGCTGCCGCCCGGGCCGGCTCCTGTCAGGGGCCGCGGCGGCTCCTGCTCTCGGTGAAAGAAGGCGGCATTTGCAGCGGGTGCGGCAGGGAAGCGTTCCCGGGCGCAGCTGACAAGTGCTAATTTATGTGTCAAAGCCCATCTTGTCCCCTTCATGCATATGCAATCGTGTCTGAACAACAAACCCGCGCGTGCGGGAGCGTGCTCGTGGCCGAGGGCGCTGCTGCCATGGCAGAGCCCGAGATTCCCGGCCGGGAGCTCCCGCATCCCTGCCTGCCTCCAAACCCCGCTCCGCATCCCTTCCTGCCTCCAGACCCCGCTCCTGCATCCCTGCCTGCCTCCAAACCCCGCTCCCGCATCCCTGCCGGCCTCCAAACCCCGCTCCTGNGCCTCCAGACCCCGCTCCCCATCCCTGCCTGCCTCCAGACCCCGCTCCCCATCCCTGCCTGCCTCCAGACCCCGCTCCCCATCCCTGCCTGCCTCCAGACCCCGCTCCCCATCCCTGCCTGCCTCCAGACCCCGCTCCCCATCCCTGCCTGCCTCCAGACCCCGCTCCCCATCCCTGCTTGCCTCCAGACCCCGCTCCCCATCCCTGCCTGCCTCCAGACCCCGCTCCCCATCCCTGCCTGCCTCCAGACCCCGCTCCCGGCCGCCGGAGCGCTCCGTGGGTTCTTTGCCTGCACCCCCGACCCCTCCCAGCTCCGTCCCCGGAGCCTTCTCGCCCCCGGCCCCGTGAAAGGTTATGGAAATCTGCCCTTGGTCCTTGGCACGGAACACTCGGAGCATGATAATCGGGGAGACAGTGAGGTGGGGCACGGCGGGCCGGGAGGAGCCCGCAAAGCTCCTGTCTGGGATAATGGAGGGGGGAGAGATGTCGGAGTTACTGGAGTGAGAACCATCTGTGTTCCAGCCCAACCTGGACACAAAGGCAGTGACACAGGCTTCATTATGTGCCAGGAACCCCTCCCCCGGAGGCATTATTATGGAGTAACCTTTGATCAAGACCAGAGAGAGGCTTAAACGGGGTCTGGGGATCTCAGCGCTTGCAAACTTTTGATCCACGTCTCCGTCCTGCCGGTCAGGTCTGCATCTGGAGGAGGGCACCTCTCCTCTCCTCCCACGCGGCAGACAGCCCAGTGTCCCGCTGCCCTTTTCCTCTCCTGCGCTCTCTGCCCGCCTCCCTGCCCGTGCTGGCACGCTGTGACACGGCCTGGCTGCGCTGCCCTGGGGCTGTGCCACCCCCGCAGATGGCACCGGCTCCCTGCGCTCCGCCAGGAGGACGTGGGCTGGTGGCCTAAGGATCGCACCTTGGGAAAGGCTTTGGGAGGACAAGCAGGTCTGAGAAATGTCTGAGAAAAGGCAAGAGACGTGGGGAAAGGTGCCCGTGAGCCGGCTCCAGCCGTGCACTCTCTCAGCAGACCGCTGCAGCCAGGGGAAGGTGACATCAGGCAAGGGCCACGCCGGCTCAGGGCTCGCCTGGGAAGCTCTGCCAGGGCGAAGGTCCCCGGTGCTCCTCAGCAGCCCATTGGCACCAGCCCGTTTCCAGGATAGCGCAGCAAACCGTGTTTTAGCACCTCTTTCCCTTCTCCCCTTACGTTCACAGCAGTGTCCAGATGCTTAGATGCCTTTTTTCTTTCTTTTTTTTTTTCTTTTCTTTTTTTTTT
>VWYO01019736.1:100819-137778 GCA_013400275.1 Rhadina sibilatrix | reverse complement strand
AAAAAAAAAAAGGACCTGGAACCTTTATATTCTACCTCCGATAAATGGTACAGATAGGGAAGAGAGGGATCAGTGACCTGAAACCTTAGATCCTTTCATTTATTTTCATTTCACAAAAGGCAGAAGACATTCTATCCTGTTTGTTCACGATCTGTGTATCCGGCGCAGTTGGGCAGAAAGAGCTCTCTTGGGTGGGTGAAGGCACTTTTTGCCTCATTTGTATTTCACAGCCGTGGGGTTTGGGGTTAATTTGTCCCCAGCCTCTGCAGTCCCGCGGGGCCGGGGGCAGTGACAGCCGTCGGTGCGGAGGTGTGAGCGCCCCTTGCTCCTCTCGGTGGAGGGAACTTTCATTTGCGGCTCTTCGGCTGCCCCGAAGGCCGGGCCGTGGTTCCTTCCAGGGGGTGTTTTGTCCATGGATCCATTCCATCACAGCTTCAAAAACACTCTCAGGTCCCTGCAGAGGTTACAAACCCCGTGCTTTATAAACCTTTATAAACCTCCCCAGCGATCAGCTCTCCAGTCACAGCCTGCAGGCTTTATTTGGGGACACCGTGTGCAAGGGCAGGGCACCGGTGGGACATCAGCGCCCCAGCACTGGGCACTGGGGCAGCGCCGGCCTCCCGAGGCTCCCGAGGCTCAGTGGGAATCGCTCAGAACTCCCGGGGACGGCTGGGGGCTCAGCAGGGCTGGGGTTTGTCAGAGGGAAGGNGGGTCACCCCCAGCTCCCAGGCTGGAGGAGCATCACCCACGATTTATAGCCCGGGGTCTGGCATCCGGGGGGCAGCAGGGAAGGGGAAGGCAAGGGAAGGGAAGGGAAGGGAAGGGAAGGGAAGGGAAGGGAAGGGAAGGGAAGGGACCCCGGAGCCCTGCAGCCCCCACCTCCTGCTGGAGCTGGAGCTGCCCTGAGATGCCAGCGGAGCTGCCCACGGAGAGCACATTACAGCTGTCTAGACATCAGCCACACTCCATCCTGCCAGAGATTTCGTTTGTGGTAGAAGTGGGCTCGGTTCCATGAGGAGGTGTAATATGTGTGGAAAATATTATTATAGCAAAGCAGCCTCCTTTAATTGACTCTGAATTTTGCAGGATTCCTTCCTGGGTTTGGGTAGTCCGGTGCTCTGCAGAATTAATGGCTGACATAGCACTTCTCCGGCCTTGGCAGCCTGACAGCTAATTTAGAACTCCCTAAATTCATTTCACTAATGACTCCCATTTGTTCTCTCTGAAAGCCTGGAAACAAATGCAAAATACCAGTGCCATTGTCCCATCTTTAGCAAGTCATTCTTCCCCCTCAGTATTTCTGGCACCTTAACAGCAAGCTGCCTTGGGAAATCTGATTAACCCTTTCCCTTCCTGGAATAGTTTAAATCAATTTTGATCCCTCTCCTGGGAAGGGCAGGAGTAACAAACCGAACTCATTGTGGCTGGAAGGCTGAGAATTTAATCTGCAAGAAAGATAAGAGATATAGTCCGAACAGCAATTTGGATTTGTGAAATATTGCCGCATTTCCACAATTTTTCCACGTGTAATTCCAAACTGCTTTTCTTGCCAGGAACAGGTGCGTGCAAGGGTTTGTCTGCCGGTGCAGCTCAGCCCCAAATCCCTCATGAGCTGGGATCTGGTCTGTAATTTATTGCACTCACCCATCAGGATGGCTGTTTCCCATTTAAACGACGTATCGCTGCCTCCAGTCTCTTCCCATTATAGTTTTGACATCACGACAAGACAAATAAATTTTTTAAAAGACCTTTAATCTTCTAAACCATTTATTTTCACTTACTTAGCCCGGGGGCAGAGCTGACCTCAGCGCAGGGGATGATCATTCACCGTGGCAGCTGTACAGTCACACTGGTGCTGGGGACCGAGCTGAGCCAGGGCAGCCTTGGCCCTGCAGCTGCGTGTTGTGGCTCTGGCCTTTTCCCGGCTTGCCCGGCAATCCCTGAGAGCTGGATTATTATTATTATTTGTTGTTGTTGTTCCTTAGAACGTCATCTCTCTCCTCTGCAGCGGGGGGTGGTGAAGCTGCTCCTTGAAGGGTTCCTTGAAGGGGATGAGCTGAAGCTTCAGGCAGGGCTTGCTGACCAGGGCAGGCAGGAGCCGGGCTGGGGCTGAGGATGGGGCTGGGGCTCGCAGCTTGCTCGGGGCACCGAGGGCTCTTGGCTGCCCTCACCTTCCTGGTGGCTCTGAGAGGTTCTGTTTGAAACTCTCTGTAAGCACCTTACACAAACCATCTGCACTTTGAAGACATTTTCAGCTTTTATTCTGCATATTCTGTGCCTGTGCCGGGGTGGGGAAAGCCTTGCTTAGGCAGGATGAGGAGTTTAAGAAAAAAGCCAGGCCTTTTTGATTCGGGACAAACCTATTTTGAACAATGGATTTGTTGTCAATTTCCTTCACTTTTGATTTTTACAGCTGTTCTCCTGAGCTCCTGCTGCAACCAGCATCACACCTTAAGCCCAGTCCTTGTTTTGTACCTGCACTGACAGCAGAACCCTTTGTTTCATTTCCCTCTGACACCACATTGATTTTGGATTTCCCTGCTCCTGGATCTGGAGATAGCTTAAAGAACCTTGACTTTCAAGGGGAAAAAAAAAAAATTAAAAAATCTCCTTTTAACTCCATGTCCAAACGTCAAGCCTCCACAAGCACTGGTCAGGGTTTGGAAAGCATAGGCCTGTCTGTCAGCAAATATTAGGGACCCAGAAATAACGAGGAGAGGTAATTTAGAGATCTGCCGATAATTTGTCATTTTTAATTTCTGTATGGAGTGGGAAGTGGGCCACAAAGTGAAAAATCTTTTTTTTCATGCAAGTCATAAAAGGGTTTTTGTTAACAGTTTGTGTGTGTGTATAATTCTGCACTGTGATTTAAGTGTTCCCATTAGAAATGCAGAATAGGAAATAGGATCCCATCTGTGAGCAATTTAAGAGGAAGTGAGACAATGGAGTCGATTGCTGCTTCAGTTTAGATAATCAATACAAATATTATTAGTATAGTGATTTATCTTCTTAGACACTTTATGAAAATGGGAATGCCAGCCCCCGAAGACAGGTCAATATGATGTTATCTGCTCCTGCCTTGCTGTGTTTGTGGTGCTTTCCCATGAAGTTCAAGCAGCTGCTTTGTTAAATGTTCTTCCCTGGCTCTGATGAAATAACACAGAAACAAACTCAGGGCTTTCCTTTCTCCTCCATGGCCCTGGAAATGGGCTGTGCTTGTCAGTAGAGTGATTACTTCTGTCTGAAATCTGGGCTGGGGGGACACCACATCTTTAGGGTCCCTTCCAACCCAAACCATTCTGTGATGAAGTTCTGGAAGAAGTTTGCATAATTTTAAATATATTTCTAGGCCAGGAGAGACTGTGCACAAATGCTGAGAGCTCCTTTGGGGTTGTTGCAGTTGTTCTGTGTTGGTGTCTGTCACCAAACCTTGTCTTGTGCTCCCTGAGGTTTTCCCATGTCTAAGCATTTGGCCAGTCATTGACAAATTCAAGTTGGTTCTTGTGGTGCAATTAAAAGTACACTAAAAATAGGCTGGTCAGCATTTCCAAAAGGGTTTTAAATTGCTTTCACTTTAGAGAAGAAGGAAATCAGCAAATGCTCTTGTACATTTCGAATGTTGGGGTGAACATTCCTGTACATGATGTGAAGTGGCCAAAGGGATGTTTTCCTTCACAAGAAACATTTGGAAGAAATGAGAAACGTCAATATCCCAATTAAGAACCGCCTAACTAAAGACAGGATGGGGAATACAAAACTGGATGTGAAGATGACACTTCTCCTTGCAGGTACCACGGAACCTCCCTCGGCTGTTTGAGACTCCTCAAGTCAGATTCCTGCAGACTCATGGTGGTGTTGGCATGGGCCTCACCACTCACCTGGAGCATTCCTGCTTCACTTGGCTGAGCTGGGGTGGTGGGACACTGGGGCTGGACCCTCCAGACACTGGACATAGAAGAAACCTTGTTCCTCACATGTAATGAAGTGGCATGAATTTGATCATGTCAGTGTCCTCATGTGTCTGTCCCTCAGGCCAGAACCCCCTCAGCTCGTGGTGTGCCAGCAGGATGAAAGCTTTGCAGATGGAGAGATGCTAATGAGGCAGTGCTGATGGAGACCACACTGGTAGCCTGGTCAGGAGTAATTAATTATCTGGTGCTTTGAGATGCTGTGAGACCCTTCCTGTTTTCGGGTTGGGTTCTCCTCAAGAAAGGGGTTAAATTTATAAAAAAATAAGGACTTCAGTCACTCGGATTCCACCTCAGCTCTCTGAAAAACCAGATAGTCAGGAATTTCTGCAGCTGCAAGCTGGAGCACAGCAAAGGTTTGCAAGGCCAGCAGTGCTGCAGGAGCAGGGGAGCTCTGCAGGCTCCCTGCAGAGCTGCAGCCAGCCCCAGGCTCAGCAGGGAGGTGAAAAACAACCAAGCTGTGAAGAGCAGAAACTGCTGCTGCATGACGCTTGGAGAGCTGGAAGAGTCCGAAAAGGGAGCTGAAAATACCCCTGAAAACGACTCCCTGTGGCTTGAACCAAAGAGTGCCTGGTCAGCACTCAGCAAGCGCTGCAGCCGGGCCCTTCCAGCCCTGGCATTTCCCAGGGTGCCTGCCAGGCACCTGCAGAAGAGAGCATGTGTGGAGCCTCTGCACTGGCTGTGCTCACAAGGAGTGGATGTAAAGGCAGTGAGGGGTCCCAGTACAAGAGAAATTACACCTGCTTCTTCTTCCAGTGAGGAAGAGTGGGGGTACTGGGGTTCAAGGGAGATGGGCACGTGGCTGCACTCTGCGAGCATCCATTTTAATGAGCAGTGCCAGCAATAAATAGTGCCCACTTTGGTCCCTGAAGAACTTCCAGTGTTTTCTGAATGCCCATAATAGACAGTTCATGCTTTTATGGTGACATAGGAGCTGAGATCTTCTCAATATATCCTGAGTTTGTGTCCTTGAGTTGTGCTGTGGCTGCCTTGGGGACGTGTCTGTCCTTTGCTGATGCTGCCAGGAGTGGTGGAGTTTGGAGCATGACTGGGTAGTGCTCAGATTTTTTTTCCCTTGTCTCTGTGAGCTAAAGCATGTGCTCAGAGGCCTTCTCCTCTTCTGCATTCACAGCTGCCAAAAAAAAGGTGCTTTTCTTCCCAAAGCAACATGAACAAAACCCGGCCACCCGCCATGGCTCTGCCTCGTTCAGCTCAGAGGAGTTTTGGAGGTTTGGGTGTTCTCCAGCAGTGATGGCAGCTGCTGTGGCTGCAAGGGTCTGGCCCCAGGTAGCACTGTGGAGAGGAGTCCTTGTTCTCTTCCACTGCTCAGCTGCTCTGGCCTCATCCCAAAGCTGGGCTGCTGGGGCAGAGAGGGAACAGAGGTGGCTCCTGAGCGGCTCGATGGTGATGTGAGCCTTTGGTGTTTGACCACCTGGTGGGTGACGTGCTTGGGATCCTGGCTTCCAGCTGCTTCCAGGTGGTTTGGTTACACCTGATGTTCTCCTGTGCTTTTGGAAGGACAGGCAGGAGAGGAAATGGCTGTTGGAATGTGAGAGGGGAGCTGCAGCATCAGGGGATGTCACCCACAGCCTCTGGAGGCTGTGAGGACCTTAGAGTAGAGAAGCAGCAGGGAAGGGCTGGGAGTAGGAGGGCATGTAGGCACCAGATAAATCTGAAAAATATTGTCCAGGTGTCCCAGTGCTTGGCCAGGGACAGCTGTAAGGCTCACAATTTGCAGGGGTGAGTGCTGAAGCAGACTGAGGGATGCTTTGGGCTCCTGGTTTCAAATCTCAGATTGGGTTGAGTTAGAGGGCAAACACCACAGCTCCCAAAAGCTGGTCTTGTCCTGTTGGGATCGGTGATGTAGGCCCGGGTTCTGGTGCCGAAGGAACTTGCCTAAAGGTAACTCCAGCATAAATCCCCACTAAGGTTTCTGCTGATTGCGTGGAGGGATCACAGGGCTGGATCTCTGTTACAGCTAAAGCTTGATTATCCCTTTTCCTACACTCCTGAAACTCCACCGACTTCAACAGAGCCATTCCTGGAGCTCCTGTGTGAGACTGAAAGGAGATTAAGTGCCCAGCAGTGCCTCCCATTCCTCCTGTGTCTTGCACCTTTGTTCAGACCTTGCATTTCAAACCATGTTAGCCGGTGGGAGGCAAATCAAAGCTGTTAGGTTTGAGCCGGTGACAATGGCCTGGTGCTGTGTGGTGTGCCCAACCCCTTGCCTTTGTGCGACGTTTGTGATTCTTGCCTTTATTTCATTTGCCTCGGCATCTGCATTTGTAACCGTTTTTTTCAAGTGAAGTTTCTGACTGGTGACTCATTAGGAGTAAATAGGCAAAAGGATATTGACTTTACACCTACTAATTTGGGGGTGCTAACAAGCACATGTAAGAGCTTTATAGTCACCGGGTAAATTGTCCCACCTGGGGGGGCTGGAGGAGGGGAGATAAAAAGCATTACAAAGAAACAGCACTTTTGTTTCCAGCTTCTAGCCTTGGCTGTTCCTGCTGCTACTGGAGCTGGGCTGGACCTTTGATGGTCACCATTGCTGGAGCCTGTTCTGAGCTTCCCCGCGATTTCCCAGCACCGTCAGACCTGTGTGGGCACAGGGCTGAGATCCTAGGGGTAGAATGCCAAACGTGTTTGCTCAGAAACGAGGTGCCCCTTACCTCTGGGGCTGGGGGAACGTGCCCTCGTTCCTGTGGTGTGAGTCAGGGCGTGCTGTGCTTGGAAGGGCAGCTGGAGACGCAGCCTGGCTTGAGCACAGCCCGTGGAGGTTCTGCCAGCAGCACTCCAGCAGTGCGGGGTGGGTGCCTGCTGGCAAATGTCACTCCCCGTGGCTGCAGGGGCTGACCAGAGGCTCGCAGCCACGGCCAGGGGAGCTCACTCTGCCGGGCTCAGTGCTCAGTCCTGCTGTGCTGGGGCCCTAGCCAGCTGCAGATGTGTCTGTCCCTCTCCAGCCATGCCTGTGACACAGTAATGCCACCCTTAGGTGTGCTCAGGTCGGGATGGCACTGGCACAGAGGGCAGCTGGGGCACAGCTCAGGAGCGATGCTCCCCTAGCCCTGGTGGCCCTGCTCAGAGCAGAGGGTTGAGCTGGGTCACCTCTTGAGAGCCTTCTCAGCCTGAATTATTGCTTTGAAGAGTGTTTTTCAACACTGAGTGTCAGGTAAAGCCATTGGTGACCCCTGACTCTGAAGGCAGTGATTTTTCTTCGGATGCGTTCAGTGGGACCCTTGGGAAGTGACTTTTGTGGACTGTCCCCATTTGTGATTTTTGTACTGAGATTTTTAAGGATTCGTATTTCTTTAAAAATTTGAGATAAGGAAAGTTTTTCTTTCTCCTCCTTTGGTCCTTCTGCCCTTTTGCTCAGCTTGGGATGACCCACTTGTGTGGAAGGGCTGGTACCATCTGCACAAGGGTGTGGAAGCTCTGGTTTATCTCAGAAGGTGTGTGCTGGGGAGGGGAGAGGCACGCTGCACCAGGGTGAGAACCAGCTGTCACCTCTGCTCCTCTCTGGACACGAGTCCAGTGTGCTGGGAACAGAGGAAAGCCACGGCCTCTGGCTGTACCTGGTGTCAGGCTCCCACTCTGTAGCTGTGACTTCAGCCTCACCCCTTCTCCTCCTCTGTGCCTGACCTGGCTGCAGCCAATATCTGTCTCTCAGCAGGAGCAATCTGAGGAAATGCAGCAAACTTCAGCTCCTGGGGCTAAATTGTTGTGCTCCCTAACAGCAAACTGTGTTGAACTAATTGACAACCAGCTTTAAACGTACCCCAATCAAGCAAACGCATTGATTTATTTTTTCCTCTCTTGCTGAGCACTAAGCAGCTTCCAGCTTGGTTTCCTCCCCAACAAGTGGATAACTCATCTATTGTGTAGTAAAACTGATGGGCAGTGTTGACTTCTATACAATCCTTTCAGTATGCTTAGGGAGGAAGGAGTTCTGATGCTTCTATGAATGTTTGACCACTTAAAAAAAAGCAAAACAAAAAAAAGCCCAACCCAAAACCACACACAACAACAAAAGATGATCCATTTTCTCTGGATGTCTTTGAAAGAAGCTTAGTTTAGAGACAGACTGGAGAGAAAGGCTATTGATTTTGTTTGACCTCCAAGGAGACTGCGGTCAGTATATTTTCCCTGCTGGAAGTGGTTCAGGGCTCTGAATTTCCGTGTCAGCGTTTGTATCCTGAAGCTTTTGCTGCTTCTTCAATAAATAGCAAGCTGTAGGGAAAGGTAATGCTGGAGTAAATGTATTTCCCTCTGGATCTGCCCTTCCTTTCTTCTTCTTTCCTGTGTAGCTGGGTTGTGTTGCTGATGAAGCATTTACAGTCTTTTTCACTGAATGCTGTGCAGGTTCCTGGGTTAAGATGAGACTACAAGCATAGTTTTGTAATCTCTCTCTTGCTTTTTCCAGGGCTGAGCCAGGTCCTTTCCCAACCTCTTGCCTGCACCAGCAAGGAGCAAGATGCCTTCCTGTGTAGAGTAATAAATGCTCTAAAAACTGCCATCCTCTCTCCTACCCTGATTATTGTCAACCTTTGCAGAGGAAAGCCTTCCTGATTTTTCCTTAGTCTCCTGAAGAGAAATGGATTATTCTGTTTGGGGCTTGGTTGTTTGGGGCTCTCTGCTTGGTACAAGTCTGTGTAGTTTTGTAGATGTTCTTGTAAAAGGGCTCATGACAACTGATGTGCCCTTTCTCTGGTAGCCACCTACCAAAGGATGGCTCCCAGGGATGGCAATACCTGTGGGATAAGTCGGTTGTCAGGTCTAAAGGAGCTTCTTGGAGGTGAGATGAGCAGTGCCAGTAGGCATCTCTCTATGCCAAGGTGTCAGCTGTGTTATCTCCTCATTTCACAAAATGCCTGATGTGGTGTGGTTCTGGGGTCTGTGCTTCTGCCTGCGTGGCCACAGGTTCAACACAGCCAGTGTGCTGCTGTCAGCACATCAAGGGGCAGCCTGGTAAAGCTGCCACAGAGTAATCAGCTCATGCTAGAGAGTTGCTGAGGTTGGGTGCCAGCTGCTGAGCTCCCCTGTCAGCTTTGCCAGCAGGAGCTGAATTTCTAACCCACGTGGACAGAGCTTCTGCTTGGAATCCCCTCTTTAGAGGAAGGGTTGGTCTTCCTGCCACTGCCAGCCTCACCTCTGCTTCTGGCTGTGTTCTGGGTCAGGGTGGAGGCTGCTGCTGTGGGTGTGTGAGCCCTGCAGTGTGTGTGGGCTGCTGACAACTGCACTGCACCAGTTTCTAACTTAAGCACTCCATTTCCCAGAGAGAAATGGCCCAGTGCATCCCTAAAGAAAACAATGAATGGCTGAGGGTCTATTTGTGCAGTCTGTGCCAAGCCAGGCTGAGGCTGAAGCCTGTGCTGCATGTGGAACTCTGCTGAGCTCCCCAGAGCAGGACTTTGAGGATTCCCTGGAACCTTTCACTGCTGTCTTTAGCCCAGACGCCCCTCTCCCCACATCTGAATATTCAGGTACATGAACCCCTTGCAAATGGCTCAGCTGTCACCTCCTGGAGTGGTGAGAAGAGAGAGCTGGACCTGTTAAGCCTCTGCACAAAGGTCCAGGTGTGGAGCTGGTGGGAAGAGCTTGTGGGAGGGGGTGGATTTGCAAGTGGTGTCCTGAGATTTGCACTGCACCGAGGGGTAGGACAGGGCAGCTGCCATGGGAGAGTTTAGTAATATTTATTACTAAATTAACACAATACCTATTACAATCATTGTATCCATTTATAATTATCACTTATAATAATGTTTACAAACAAATACAATAATTATTGTTAAATGAATTCAACATTCATCAATGCACTGCTTGCTTTGGGAGTAAGTCCTGAGCTGGTGGTCTGAGCACAGGCTGGGCTGTTAGGTATTGCCCGCCTCGAGGTCATCATGAAGCTGTGTTAATTAATAAGCAGGAAGTTTTGCCAGAGCCCTGAGCAGCAGGTGATGGGCCAGCTGAGCATGTTGCTGGAAGGACAGGTAATCACAGAGGAAGCAGCAATGCTTTGTGTTACCCTCTTGCAGTGGCTTCCAGCGGGTGGTCAGCAGGACACTGCAATGATGGATTAGAAATAGGACAATTCCTTGTTAGTGATCAACATCAAAAACCAAGAACATGTAGAAAAGCAAAGACGTCCTCGTGTCTTAAATGCCTGTAATCTGCTTCTCAGAGCTGGGTACCAGAATGTCCCTTTGATTCTCAAAGGTAATTGCACCTCTTAATTAGCCGGAGAAAAAAAATTCCCGCAGCCTGAGATATTGCTATATAAATTATAATTAACCCCTTGGCACTGGAAATTGAGATTTCCTGCCCCGGAGCACAAGTGCAAAAGGCATTAGCAGCACCTGACGTCAGGCCCCGCGCGGCCCAGGGGTCAGGCTGCTACCCCAAACCACGCTGCGGCAAGGAGGCCGCGGGAATCCAAGGGGAAGCTCTAAATGCACCATCTGAGGGGGTTGGACCTGCTTTCTTTTCAGAGCTGCTAATGTCCCAACAGGAAGGACAACACAGAAAAAAAACCAACCCCAACCCCGGGGAAGAGCTGGGAGCGGGCGAGGAGGGGATTTGTGAGGCGACATGGCCGGGTGCTCCGCCGTGAGAACGGCGCTGGCGCTGCCGCCCCAAACACCTCCAGCCCCGGCATTGTCTGGTGCCAGACACACTTGGCTGTGCCTGTTGTGTGCAGGGCCGGGCCACCCACTGCTGTCATTCACCAGCATCCTGCTTTTTTGTCTCCTTTTCATGGCGCCTGCTGGGGGATGAGCGTTAACTCCTCACACCGGAGGTGACCCGCGGGGAGGTGCCAGGTTGGGCAGCTGGCGGCAGGGAGGTGACAGCAGGGCTGGGGCTGGGGGCTGGGGGCTGCCCCGAGCCTGCCTGCACCTGGGACACGTCCCTGCCCGCTCCCCTCATGCACACTGTGCCCTCGAGCACCTGGAAAGCCACAGAACAGAGCCCTTCGGTTTGGAAGGGATCTTAAAGGTCAGGTAGCTCCCCACCAGGAGCTTGCACTGGAGCTCCTTAGTCCGTGTTAGCTGGTTCCTTTCCTCTTTTGGGGTCTTGGATGGAGAAGTGGCTCCCTTTTGGAATAGGTCAGGCTGCAGCTTTGTGCTGGGCTATAAAGCCCTTGGAGAAGGTGTTGCTGGCCAAGGGCTGTCCCTTGTCCCACCACTGTGGTGTGTCCTTGGGCTCCTCTGTGCTGGTGGTGCTGGCCGTGAGTGTCCAAGCAGTGGTTGCTGAGCCCAGGTGGTGGCAGCAAACATGGGGAGACTTGGTCACCTTGGCAGGGTTCAAAGGTGGCTTTGTCCTCCCATGCAAAAGGTGGGGGCAGCCACCCAGTGCTCGGGCTTGGCACACAGATGTGGCCAGCAGGGCTGCCTGAGGACACTCAGGTCTGTGTAGGGCTGGGCAATTCCCTCCAAAGGCTGGGGGGAGATAAAAGAAGAGGAGGCAGAAGGTGTCCTGGCAGGGAGGAGGGATGTGCTTGCTGGCATGAGGTAGCGAGTGCTGGAAGGAGGGTTTGGGTTTGGGTTTGTCCTCTGTCTGTACGCCTGCAGACCCTTGGAGTGAATTCTGTGCTGATTGCAGAGCTGATCACAGAGTCCTCCAAGCTGCGTGAGCTCTGTCAGTCCCAGGCTGGGTGGGTGTGGGCTGCACACCTACAGCAGAGATGTCCCCTGCCAATGTGGCACCCAGCACCTCCAGGGATCTCCTGCCATGCAGGTGCTTGGGGCCACCCCTTCAGGGTGGGGAGAGGAGGGCAGGATGGTCCATCCTACAAGGACAGAAAGGGTGGAGAGAATTTTGGATGGAAACGTGGGGCTGAGTCAGAGCTTTAAAGGTGGCCTGGGTCTCTAGATAAGCTGAGATAAATAGCAAATTATATAATATAATACAGATTTTCTGCCACCAATGCTTTAAACTCAGAATGCCCCCCCTAAAAAGCTATTGGAGATATTACCTTTTTTCTTTGTTGCTCTTTATAATGCCACAGATGAGGACTGGCTTAGTTCTGTACTTGATTTATTTTTTATATTAAGATTTAACTTGGGATCTGCTTTTCTTAATCAGAACACTTATGGTTTGAATGCAGAATTATATTTGAGATTTTAAAAGTACCTTTATTAAAACGTAAAACTAATTTTACAGTTCTGACAGGTCTTATTTAAATACCCAGTGCCAGATGCCTTTTGTCCCAAATGACTTCAGGAAAGAAAAAAAAAAAGACTTTTAAAACTTCTCATGCAATTAAAATGCAGTAAAAGGGAAGTATATAGTCTTACATGTGCTGAGGACCAGAGGTAACAGTTTAAGAGAAGTCCCGTGGTAAATGTTTCTAAAAATAAATATATGAAACCAAAGGTGCTAAAGGGAGAGTTCATGTGATACCTGGTTTTGGTGGTTGTTGCATTATTTCTGCTGCTTCTGCCCTGAGAACAGCTGTAAGAGTTGTGCTGTGTCTGTAGGGAGAATCCTCTCCATAGGGGCTGGGGCAGAGGACCCTTCTCCAAGGTCCTTCCTGAGGGACTCTCTAGGGTGCAGCTGGTTCCAGATGTCCCCAGGGGCTGTAGAAGATCAGTCCTTGCCCAAGTCTTTTAACCCCTCCCCCAAAACAGTCACACCCTCTGACCCGAGAGTGACCATCAGCAGATAATATCAAACTCCATTTGATAATAATAATGTTATCTTGCACCTGGCAAAAGGGAGCTCAGCAGCACAAGCACGAAGCAGTCAGGTATCTTTGAAACTGCCTTTGTGGCCACACCTAAGAGCAAATCCTGCTTAAAATCTTAAAACAGAGAGGAACATTCCCCATGTGCCAGGACATTTTCTTCTGGTAGGTTGTGCTGCTGCCTCTGCTCCTCTGAGTTCCAGAGCCACAAGAATCCAACTGAAAACACGAGAGCATCCTGCAACTTTATTTTCAGCATATTTCTCACTTGCTGAAAGAAGGGAATGTTACAGTGAGTCCCTTTGAGAAAAGGCATAAACACGCTTATATTCTCATCCATAAAATTAATTATCCTAATTCCAGCTTTTACTTTACAGCAGAATAAGAACCCTGCTTGGCAGAACTTAACATCTTTGTGTATTGGGCACGTCTGATAATCTTAATTCAGCCTATACTGCAGATGCTTTCCACATTTCTCCCAATTACCCCTTTTTGGAGCACTCACAAGCACAACAGTGGAGCCTGGACAGGCTGACTTCTGGAGTGTGTGAAACCTTCTTGGTGTTGGGATGTGGGAGAGATTTATGTGTTTGGGACTCCTCGGAAAGAGGAGATGGTGGTGCTGACATCACTCCTACTTCATCCCCAGGGATGAGCAGCCAGCCTGCAGCTGCCCGAGGGAGGTGGGCAGTGCTGCAGGTCCCCATGCTCTGCCCTGAGCTCCTGGGCACAAAGGGAGCAGCTCTGCAGAGACACAGGATCACACGGGCTGCCCGCTCTCTCCTGACTGTTATTTTTGTGTTTTTATTGGGTCCGGCTGAGACTGGGGACAAGAGAGTCAAAATAACTTCACTGGGATTTGTTCTTGCAGTAATTCTAACCCTCTGCAGGGATGGGAAAGGTTGACACTCTTTCCAGACCCGAGGGACTCCAGTGCTTTGGATGTGTTTCAGCGAGGAGCTCAGGGCCGTGTTCTGAGGTCGTTGTCTGTTGGGCTTGACTGTGTCAGTAGGAGTTTATTCAAATGAGAATGATCAAAGACATCAGGGCTTGGCCCTTTATTTTTCATTTTGGGTGCTTTTTCAAGCATAACAGATCTTCTGAACTTTTTTGAGGCTCATCCTTCAGTAATTCCAGACTCAGAGTCTGGCAGCTTGTCAGGCAGTTTTCCTGCCTCTGTAGGAGTACTGTCCACTCGAGCTGTGCTTGGAGGCAGCAAGACACCCTGGTGAGATAGAGGAATTTCTGTGCTAACATTCTGAACGTTTCTCTTTCCAGGCTTTTTTCTTAGTCATGGCAAGTTTGCAGGTGGCAGAGTTCAGGGCAGAGTTTGTTCACAGCTGTCCCCGCCCAGGGGTTCTAAAGCACTCGGGCTGCCCTCCTGCACTTCTGCTGGGGCTGGTCTAGATAAGCTTATTCACCAGCCTTGGAGCAACTGCCAAAATATTTTTAGTGTCTCTTTTGGTGAATTATGTATAAAACATCTGCAAGAGGTCAAGTCTGACTTCCCACTGTCTAATCCTGTTTTCTTAGATGTACAAAAGGGTGCAAATGGCTCTGTGTTAGAATGGCAGGATTGTACATTCATTTTTCACGTGGCTAAGGGATGGCCAGCCTCTGGGTGGTGCCAGCTTGGGCCAGTAATAAGGTACTTATAGCTCAGATGGGAGGGGTTGGGGTGGGTTCTGTGTGTGTTTGGTTGGTTTGTTTTTCACAGAACTACAGATTCAGGGATTTACTAAAGTTTTATTTAAGTTGGACAAAAATCTCTTAGACCTACCTTGGTATTTATTCTGATTCTGGTCTTGTATCTGCTGAACTCTCAAACAATTTCATTTATGTAGGCTAATAAAAGACCTCAAATTAGCACATTTTCATTTAAGCTTCTCCCAAGATGTGGTGACTAGAGTGAGTTTGTTGGGACTATGCTTGGAAGCTTTATCTTCCTACAGGTGCCTGGGCAGTTTGGGGAAGAGGACTTTTATGTTTGAGGACCTCCTTTTTAACTTGGTAGTGCCACTCTGGCATAAACAAGGCATCCCTACAGGGTAGGGAGGCAGGATCTGTCCGAGCTGGTCCCCGAGATGCTTGGGGACAGCTCAGCACGGTCCCCTGGGTGTGTTTTGTTTGCCACTGCTAAAGTGGCAGGGGAATTTTTGGGGGGGCATCCCTACAGGTAAAAACTCTGTAATGGTCCAGGCCAGGTTGGACAGGCTTAGAGCAACCTGGTCCAGTGGAAGGTGACCCTGCCCAGGGGGTTGGGGCTGGCTGAGCTTGAAAATCTCTTCCAGCCCAACCATTCTGTGATTTCATGTTTCTAGGAATGCTTGGTCCAGCTGGAATAGAGAGTGATACTAAATAGTGAGGAGTGATATTAACGAGTGTGAGAGTGATCGTTTCTGTCCTGTGCACCCTGGGGGTGAAGTGCAGCCCAGCTGCCCTGCCTGCACAGCCGGCCTGGGCTGGGCACTGGGGCTGGCGTGCTTGGCACCGGCACGGAGATTTCTTCATATCTTGGCCCTGTGCGCTGCAGACCAGCCCAGGGAACGCCAAGGGATAGCTCAGAGGGTGGATGTGGGACGGGAGCCTCCCTGTGTGAGCTGGTGCTGTGGGAGTGCCCGAAAGCATCGCCCGGAGCCCGCAGCTCCCATCGGCTCCCGCAGCGCTGGAAGCCCCGGGGGAGCTGCCGGGAGGGCGAGGTGGGCTCTGTGCGGGGTCCCGCACCTTTCCCCATCCATCCCGCAGGGGCAGCGAGCAGCACGCAGCCCTCGGGGAGCTGCCGGGAGGGCGAGGTGGGCTCTGTGCGGGGTCCCGCACCTTTCCCCATCCATCCCGCTGTCCCTGCGGCGGTGCAGGTGGCAGTGAGCAGCACGCAGCCCTCGGGGAGCTGCCGGGAGGGCGAGGTGGGCTCTGTGCGGGGTCCCGCACCTTTCCCCATCCATCCCGCTGTCCCTGCGGCGGTGCAGGTGGCAGTGAGCAGCACGCAGCCCTCGGGGAAAGCTGTCCCCAGAGCCGTCCCAGGCTCTGCTCCCGCCTGCCCTGAAGCCGTGCAGGGGAATTTATCAGCACTCGAGGCGCTTCCGATGTGTGTGAAGTCCTTTGTGTGGAAGTATTTACAGGATCGGGTTGCTGTAGTGGAAGTGCCTTTGAGGTCTTTGCTGCATTATAGATTTTCTTCTGATGTCTCCCATGCAAATATTTAACCTGTCTGGTTCCTGAGAGCTACCGAGGCTGTGTTGCGGGTGGCAGGCTGTGTCTGCAGCCTGGCCTTTGTTCACACAGACCCTCGCTCCTGCTTCCCTTCCCGCCCCGTGGTGGGGCAGGAAAAGGTGCCCGGGGACTTGGGGACTTGGCACTCGTGTATGTGTCGATGCCCTAAGGACCTTACACCCCAAAAAGTCTTTGTCCCCAGGTGCGACAGTTAAGAGTGCTGACCGAGTGAAAGCTACAGCGTTTAACAGAAATCCTCTTTTAGAGTAACAGCATCTTTCAAACCCTGGGTCAGGATGGGAGCTGCTCCCCGGGCAGCCTCTGTGCTGACCCCGGGCACTTCCCTGGCTCCTGCAACGCGCTGGCTGAAAACAGAAAATATCTGGAGCCTGGGTCTCGGAGCTGATCTTTGTCTTCCCCACAAACATCCCTTTTAATAGTTTGACGTGCATATGCTATGCTCAGGACAGACGGGATGAGCTCAGGGCAATGGTATGTGGGTCAGAGCTCTGCCCTCCCGGGCACCAGCCTCGCTGATTGGGGTGCTTACTCCTAATTTGCACCTGAATATTTGAGGAGGGAGTTGGGTTCTGTAGATTACGGCTATTAAACACCATTCCGTTTGCAGGGCTATGCAAGTGTGCAGACAAAACTTAGGGATGCAGCCTTAGGGATTCCCTCACTGGGCCACAGCCTGCAGGCTTCATTAGACCCTCCAGACTTTACCTAATTTTGGTGTTATTCCCTCATCATTACATCATGGCTGTGGAGACAGGGTCATTCTCTCCTAAGCTGTGGTCATGGAAGGGATTCACGTGGTTTTGGTAGGGGTAGGCAGCGTTTGAACAGATTTCAACTATTTTAAGCCCTGATGCCTGTGCTGGGAGTCTCAGGAGAAGATTCAGTCCCAGCAGAGAGTGGATTTGACTCCCCCTCAGAGGTGAGCAGTGTGCTGGCTCACAGCCTGGGAAAGCTGCTCTCCATCCCGGCTGCTGTGCTCCAGCCTCAGGGTGTCAGGGCATCCTCTTCACTTGCTGCAAACGGCTCCAAGGCTGAGAATGGTTTCCCTGACTGTTTCAGAAAAAGAAATGCAGCCAAAGCAACAAAATCTTGGTCCCCTCAGAGATCCTTTTCCCCAGGAAATCTGCTGGGTCTGGCCGGTTGCAAGGTGCCTGTGGACAGTATAAGCAGCTGTGTTCCTTCTCCCTGTGGCTCCCTCTGGGGGAGTTTCACCTGCAAAAAAGCCCAAACCACTGGAGTGACTTGAAGCATGCAGTCCTTCTGCACCCTTCTTGTGTTTCCCCCTTTATCCCTTTCTTTATCTGGACCAGAGGATTTTGTGATTGGTACTTGTAAACCTTATGCTTCTCAGGTGCCCTCTTTCTCCTCCCTTTCCCTGTGCTTTTCTGGCTCCTGCCCTCCCACTCCCAGGAAATATCTGAAAGATAATTTGGCATATTTTCTGCCACCTTCACATATCTCCCTGACTTTGTGTTTTCTTAGCTGGTAGATAGCTTTTCAACATATATATATATGTAATCCTTTTCACCTAGACTTGTGAGGAATTCCAGTCTCTTCCAGTGGGAGTTTTCAGGAAGGTTTAGGTTAAATGGGCCAATAAGGCAAAACATGTAGCAGGAGATCTCACCCTCTAAAGACATCTTTTCTCTTTCACTCTTTTTTTTTTTTTTATTCCCCTGGAAAATATATCAGAATATCTAGCTGTCAAAGAATTTAAACAATAACACCTGATCTGAAGATTGGAGCACAGGGCCTTTGGAAATGAAGATTGTAGTCTGTGTGTGGTGTGTCCAGGGACAGGTGGGGCTGGAAGTCAGGTGTGCTGGGCAGCAGAGTGCTGTGGGGCTGCTGCTCTGGCACGGTGGCACTCATTTGACCTGAGCTCTCCTGCACAGTCTCTTGGATTTTCCCTGGCACTTGCATTGCACCTTTGCATACTTAGCACAGGACAGGACAGCATTCCAAGCCCAGTTTGAATTAATGTAAAATGTGTTGGTGGTGACTGAGCTTTTCTCCTCCTGTGTGAGTGGAGTGGGAGACACGAGCAGCCCCTCGTGCTGGGTCAGCCTCCACCCCCAGGAACTCTGGTTGCATCCTTCAGGGCTGGGGTTCATCCCAGAGGATTTCAGATGTGTTGTTTAAGGTGCCTGTCCCTGCTCCTGAGAGAACTTAGGGAGATGCCTGTTGCACAGAGAAGCATCAGCTGTCAAGGGTGCTGCAGACCAGAAGCCAGCTGGGTTGTAACCCACCCTAAAGCTGCACAGATCTGTCTTGTGGAAAAGAGGGTCAGGGGCCCCTAGAAATTAGAAGATGTTTCCAACATCCTAAGACTCAGATTTTGCAGAAGTGAGACTCTCTGTGAGGTCTTGGCCTGACCCAGGGCAGCTCAGGTGGCAGCAGGGATCAGACATCCTCTGCTGAACCTCCTGCTCACTGCTGGGCACTGGGAGCAGGATGGGCCCGGGGGTTTGGGCTGTCTGGGCTGGATGCTGCTGTGTTTGCCAGGGTAGATGTCTCACTGGGTGCCTGCTCATCCTCTGCTGCTGGGGCTGAGCCGTGGCATTGCCCAGGAGCCACCCAGTGCCACCATCACCTCTGCAGCCTGCAGGAAAGGTGACTTCCATCCACTTCGAAATTATGGCATTATTTTATTAGAGCTTTAAACTTTAGTTACATTTTTTTTTTATTTTAAAAAGGGGAGGAAGGTATCGTATTTTAATTAGTAGTGGTGCCAAAGGAGTCCTAGATTAATTATTTGAAATCACTCCATCCAGATGGTTTTAATTTTCACAGCAGGGAACCGGCATCTTTTTAAGGTGATATTTTTCAAATTAAAATCAGCTTGGATATTACTCATACTGGCTGCAGAGTGAGGGGGTGGGGAGCACGAGCCAGGGCTGCCCCGTGTTTGTCCATCTGAGCACAGGCTGCCAGGGGACCTGTGTCAGAGGGGTGGGAGCTGCTGGCTGTCCCGTGGGAGCAGGGCTGTGGGGTTGTGTCCATGTGAGCTCCTCCTTTGGCTGCCCAGAGCCTGGGCCTGATGCTCAGAGCCACTCTCAGCAGCGTTTTACTCTCAGGCTGGAGTGCACAGGGAGCTCTGCTCTCCCGTGCTCGCCTGAGCCCTGTGCTGGGTGGCCCTGCACCAGTGTTTGTGCCTGGGTGGTTTGGCCACTGGACTCTGTGGGCAGCTCCTTGGTGCTCTGGGTGTTG
This sequence comes from Rhadina sibilatrix, assembly GCA_013400275.1. Taxonomy (NCBI): domain Eukaryota; kingdom Metazoa; phylum Chordata; class Aves; order Passeriformes; family Phylloscopidae; genus Rhadina; species Rhadina sibilatrix. The sequence goes on along the minus strand of VWYO01019736.1, from coordinate 118,686 downwards.
GCCGTGACTGCTGGACCAGGCTTTGCTGGCTGCAGAACCTTCACTCGTGTGCTGGCTGCTGCTCTCCCTCCCTGAGGCTGACCTACATCCTCTGCCCGTGAGAGAAGCAGCCCTTTCAGAGCCACCTCATCCAAGGCAGGCAGTCCCAGCTTTGCTGTCCCCTTGTCTGTTAGTGCTGCATTGCACCTCAGCAGCCTCCCTGAGCTTCCTGGAGCAGGGAGCACTCACCAGCTTCCAAGCCAGCTGCTCAGCCTGCCCTGGAGGAGCTGTGCTTGGCCCTGTGCCATCACCCCCCTCCTGGCTGGCTCATCTTGATGATAGCCCACGTTTGGAGGGGTTATTTCTGCCTCAGGGCCCTTCCTCACAGAGCTGCTCACGGGTTTGATACTGTCCTGGCAGGTGGGGGGACAAAGTGGGCAGCACCCAGCTGTTGCTTCACGCTGCTCTCCATCACAGGTCCCTAAACCCATCAGGTGCTTCTGAGAAATTTCCATAAATACCCATATCTGTCCATGACTGCAAGTAATATCCTGCTGTAACACAGGCATTATCCCACTTTCTGTCAGAAAAAAAGTTATAATTTAAATATCCCCTGTGATAACAGGTTTAACAAATATATCTAAATAAATGTAAGCAACTAGTAACTGGAAACCCCTGAACTTACAGATGTGACTGAGCTGTGAGGGGAAAATTGTTTAGGGCCCTTGTGAGTTAAAGGTTTGTGATATTTGCACTGCTGCAGAAGCCAAAAGCTGACTTTACAAGTGGGAAAAATATTAATGTGTTTAAATGAAACAAACTCCTATTTCTATCCCCACGGTAAATCCTTACAATGAGCATATTTGCTCTTAAGAGGGCTTTAAAGTTTGAAATATGAATGCCAAAAAAGAATGTGGCTTTTTGCAGCGCAGATCAAACATTTCCCAGAGTTTGGCAAAAGCTGTATTTCTACGGTGGGGCTCAGAACTTACAGGCGTGAGTATTTCCAGAGCAGCAGTGTGGAGTTGCACTTGCTGACACTCACACATTCTTGCATTGTGTTTCAACCATGTCTCCTTTCTCCTCCTCCATGTCGGAGATGGATCTGAACCAAAATGTCCAGTCTGCCTGTTCCTGCCTCTCCGGGGAAATTCCTGGAATCCGAATCTTGAGCATGACTGGAATTTGTGTTTAGATTAGAGATGGAAGAAAAGGCTGGATTTGGATCTGTCTGGGGTTTTGAGATGATGATTGTGATGGCATGCCACTCGTCTGGGTGGCAGCCTGGTCCCTTCTGCAGGTACAGCTGTGGCAGAGCAGGGCGTTTAGGGAGATGCAGCAGAAATCTGTCCTCTACCCTGGCTCCTGCTGCAAAGCAGCTCTGGCATCAGTACCCTGCAAGACACTGAGATTGGCCACATTTCTCCCAGCTAGAGCCAGAGGCCTGGGCCTGGACTGCCAGAAAGAAATTTGTCACCTCCTGGAAGCACAACCAGGCACGGAGGACGTGTGCAGGGTGGGTGTGCATCAGACAGAGCAAGCAGAGCCAAATTTCTCTCTGCCAGCTGTTGTGGTGACCTCGGGGAGATCACTGTGGTGTTTTGCACTGGGGTGTGTGGCTGAACCACTTCTCTGCAGTGTTTGGGGGCTGCTGGCTGTGGGGAAAGGATTTTCTTTCTCATCATGCTAATTTTTCATCTTCATGAGAATAAAATCTATGTTCTTACCCTGCAAGGGCCCTCCTGCAGCCTGAAGGAGAGCACTGTCATTGGGACAGGCTGCCCTGGGCAGCAGGGGCATCACCACCCCTGGAGGTGTTCAAAAGCCACATAGATGTGACACCTGGGGACCCCAACAGTGCTGGGGAAACAGTCGGACTCGATGGTCTCAGAGGGTTTTTTCCAACAGAAGCAGCTCTCTGGCTCTATTAACACTGAGCTAGTGTTGCTGGTGAGGTGGTGGGGCTGATGGGATGGACAGAGCCCAGACGTGTGTGGGTTGTTCTGTGCTAAACCAGCTCTAAACCCGGGGTATCTGTGTGGGAGTGAGTGGAGAGGTGTCAGTCCTGCACCTGCACCATGAGCTTGGCCCCTGCAGGGCACCCTGCTGTGGAATGGGTCAGTGGGACAGTGCCCCAGGGAGCTCTGCACCTTGTGCCTTGTGGGACCACACTGGTAAATGCTTTCTTTTCTTCTTCCTTTCCAAGCCCAGCTTCTAGTGGAAACAGACACTTTTGGCAGTCAAGTCCGGATCAAAGGGAAGGAGACAGATTTCTACCTTTGCATGAACAGGAAAGGCAAGCTAGTGGGGAAGGTAAGTGTTTCCTATTAATTCATTTGTAACCCGAGTGTTACCTTGAGCAGCCTGCTCAGGGCTGTAATGATGTGTTTGAGCCTCGTCTGTCAGCCTCAAATGAGAAGCAGGACAGGGGCTGTGGGGTTTGCTGGGCAGCTCTTGCTGTCCCAGGTGCTCTCCTGACACTCTATCGAGACCCCCCAGCCTGTAAAAGGAGCCCTGCAGCCCCACAGGCTCTCCAGGGCTGCTGCAGGTGTGCACGGGCTCACACCTCACCTGAGATGTCACCTCAGCATCCCAAGTGCTGTGGCCACTTCCACAGCACCTTCCTCACCTGACCTTTCTTTGGGGGACATTCAAATAGGAATTTCCCCCAGAATTCCTTTTGGGAGAAATTCAGAGTAGAAGGGCCAGCAGAGCACTCTGCTGGTGGTTGGTGCTGGGCAGCAGAGAGCTCCTTCCTGCCAGCCAGGAGCCAGGGCCTGGAATCTGAGCACTGGGGGAATGCCCCGCAATGGAAACTTGGAACAAATTACAGCATGTCCTCCCCTTCAGCCCAGCTGAAGCAGTATTTTTTGTGTATGAACTTGTTTTTATAATTCACACAGTCCTTCTTCATTGTTGGAAAAGATGCAGGCTTGCTAACCAGGCAGAGGCTTGTGCAAAGCTGAAGGGCCACCAAAAAATAAATGTCAGACAGAATATTCCAGCCTTCACATCTCTGCTGCCCTCACTTTGCACCACCAGGAGTTCAAATCTAGCATCTTTGTGGTTGCTTCACACTGCTCTCCATCACAGGTCCCTAAACCCATCAGGTGCTTCTGAGAAATTTCCATAAATACCCATATCTGTCCATGACTGCAAGTAATATCCTTCCTGTGAGGAAGGGCAGCTGCGTTTTGTTTTGAGTCAAGGCGGTGAAAGCCACGCTCCCAAACAAAAGTGAAATGGCTCTGATGAAAAATTATGTACTGTTGTGGTCCCAGGAGTGACATCTGTGGGACACTGCTGTCCCTGGAGGATCCCTCCCTCTTCCACTTCTGTTTCCTTGGGGAGCAGATGCTCTGTGGAGGCTTAGCCCAGGTTATTTGCTGCCAGCCAGGGCCCTGTGCCTGACCTGCTTTGGAGCTGCCTGTCGAGGCAGGAGGCATCCAGGGCACTGCTGAAAATCAGGGAGAAGTGGAAATCAGCCCTCTGGGAGGGCTGGGGCAAAGCAGCCAATTCTCTCTGCTTCCTGCACTTGTGTTACCACCCTGCATGAGACCCCACTGTTTGGTCTTGGACAGAGAAGTTATTTTACCTGAATTTAAACCACCTTGGATGCTTTTGAAGGTTGCATTGGACACAAACCTACCTTAGTTCTTTCTGTGCCTTCATTTTCCCTCCTTTAAATGTGATCATAGCATTTTCCCCTGAAATGTTACAAGGATAATGTTAATGCTCATGAGGTGCTGACACCAGCCATGGAGACCTTAGAAGCACTCAGGTGGGGTAAATTGAGCACAAAATCTTACCTTTGTCTTCAGCAGCCCTTGCCCCAGGTGGGTCAGCAGTGGCACAGGGCAGCCCACAGCCTTTGCTCTTCTGCCCAGGAGCATCCTGGCAAAGCCAGCACCAGTTTTTCCAAACATACCATACATTTGTGTGGAGTGTGCATTGAAGGCTCATCCCTTGATCTGGGCACTGAGGCAGGACACTTCTTTAGCTTGTCACCTTTCAGGCAGTGTGAACAATTTTTTTTCCCCCGATGTGCTTTTCATGGTGTTAAGCTGGCAAATGTTTTGTTACAAAGAATAAGTAAGTCTGCTCTTGTAAATACTGCTGCCCTCCCACCCCAGCCCATGACAAATTCCCAAAGCAGCCGACCTGGGCCGGAGGGAAGGCTGGGCAGGAAAATGTTCCAGACGTGTTGCCCACATTAGCAGCTCCTCGGGAGCAAGAGAGGAAAACAATAGCATGTCCTCTTGATACCAGTGTGCTTTTAATTAGTGTCACGGTTTCAGCTCTCTTTGTGGCAAGAGTCTGAGGGAATGCCTTTTAGCCTGAATGCTCTAAACAGTCAGTAAACCCCAAGGAAAACATGAGATAAAAGGGATCCCTGGGCTTATACAAATATTTAAGTTCAGCCCGGGGGTGGAGGGGAATGAAGCCCACGAAGTGATTGTTCCATGGTTGTCCTGCTCTGCTCCTGTGGCAGGAGAGGAGCCCTGGGACCAGCCTGGGCCTTTCCTCTGCTCCTTTCCTCTTGCCTTCCTCTGCATAATCCCACCCAGACCAGGACCTGCCACCTGGCTTTGTTCTCCTCCTCACTCAGCAGTTTTGGACTCCCCCTCAGTTGAAAACCTCCTCTGAATTTAGCCCCTTTTGTGTCCCATAATCACCTACAAAGAGTGTCAGGAGCAGATTGTTGTTGTTCTCAGGTGGAACTGGCGATGAACACAAGAGCTCGAGGGGTGGACAGGGCTTTTCCCCTGCTTGGAGCTGGCTGTGTTGCAGGGAAGCAAATGAACCCCCCGGGGGTAAGGAGAGCAGCCTTTGTGTCTTTATTTCTGATAACTGATGGAGCCTGCTCAGGAGCCCCAAACCCGTGGGGTTTGCCTCTGTCCTGTGGGGCTGTGTGTGTGTCACAGCCTCTGCTGTGGGGCTGTGTGTGTGTCACAGCCTCTCTGTCCTGTGGGGCTGTGTGTGTGTCACAGCCTCTCTGCTGTGGGGCTGTGTGTGTGTCACAGCCTCTGTCCTGTGGGGCTGTGTGTGTGTCACAGCCTCTGTCCTGTGGGGCTGTGTGTGTGTCACAGCCTCTCTGCTGTGGGGCTGTGCGTGTGTCACAGCCTCTGTCCTGTGGGGCTGTGTGTGTGTCACAGCCTCTGTCCTGTGGGGCTGTGTGTGTGTCACAGCCTCTCCTCGTGCTGCTGTGTGTGTGTCACAGCCTCTGCTGTGGGGCTGTGTGTGTGTCACAGCCTCTCCTCGTGCTGCTGTGTGTGTGTCACAGCCAGCAGGGACCAGGGGCTCACAGCTGCTTGGGGCTGGCTCCTGGCTGGGTTGTAACAGCAGCTTCTGAGGTCACTGGCACTCCAATGCTCTCCAACACGCTTTCCAATGCTTTGGAAAATGAGAGAGGGGATGTGTGTGCAGCAGTGACTTCTCTGTTACAGGTGAGCAGCACCCGGGGAAAGCAAACTGTAGTGTGATTTTGTGCATTCCTGGTGTTGTTTTGGAGAAGGCCCAAGAAACATTTCATTTTATTTCTTTTTACTTCTGCCCGAATGTTCCTTTACCTGTGGGGTGTTTGGTGCTACATGAGAACTGTAGGTCCTGAGTGTTCTGGTCTTCCTGAGGTTTTCTGTGGACCACTGAACTTTATTATAAAAATAATCACAGAATTTTTTGGGTTGGAAGGGACCTTAAAGCTCATCCCATTCCACCCCCTGCCATGGCAGGGACACCTTCCACCATCCCAGGGTGCTCTGAGCTCTGTCCAGCCTGGCCTTGGGCACTGCCAGGGATGGGGCAGCCACAGCTGCTCTGGGCACCCTGTGCCAGTGCCCTCAAAGTAAAGAATTTCTTCTTTCTATCTGGTAGAAATTTATCTTCTTTTAGTTAAATTTACTACTTGTCCTATTGCAACAGGTCCTGCTAAAAAGTTTGTCTCTGTCTTTCTTTAACCATTCTTAAATACTGAAAGGCTGCAAGAAGTTCTTCCTAGAGCCCTCTCTTCTCCAGGCTTTATAGTGAAATCATACAGCAAGGAGAGAGATGAAAATATGAAAATTCAGAACAAGAATGCCAGCTGCTTTTCTGAGAAACGTTTTTGTCTTTTTTTTAAAAAAAACATCATTAAACCTGTTTGTTTATCTCAGGCTTCTGAAAAACATGGGGGGAAGAGGACTCAAAGGTGCAGTTGTTCTTCCAAGGAGCATGATGTGACTTAGCCACTTGTGACAAGGTGACAAGTGGTCTAGAACACAGCAGCTGTGAATACTGGCAGTAATTCAGTGCTAGAGGCAAAGAGGAGCTGCTGGTCTCTTTGGAGGAGCTCTTGAGCTTCTAACTGGTTCTCCTGGGAGTCCTTCTGTAGTTTTTGCTCTCTGCCTCAGCTTCTCTTATCTCGTGCATTGAGATAAAGCCATTGGCAGAGTAGGGATTTCATGTTTGCTGAAGGCTGGCAGGGGTAAGTCTTTGAAGTCTCCCAGAGTGAGGAGCAGCCTGGGCTGAGCAGGTGGCTCTCACCTGAGCTGGGCCCCAGCTGCTCTTGCTGAGCCTGTCCTTACAGCACATCCAGCTCTCTAGAAGTGCAGGATGCTGCAGAGATTGCCTTCCCTGCCCTGTCCCATCCTCTGGCAGGAGAGCATTTGCAGGCAGGGCTCTGTGTGAAACCTGAATCATCCAAGGTTGGCCAGAGCCTGCCCTTCCTTTGGGCACGGCCAGGGCTGGTGGCTGCTGCACAGGGAGCAGAGCAGAGCATCTCCTGACTCCCAGCACTGTCCCCAGGGAATTCCCTGTGGCTCCCTGCCATCCCCCTGTGGGATGAGGCAGTCTGGTCAATGCTGGTGCTCAGCCTGCAGCAGGAGGCTGTGGGGAGGGATTTCACACTCCCACCTTCTTTCAAAGATCCTCAGTGATCTGGTGTCCACACACTCTCAAAATCATTCTAGTACAGGGACATGATTTTTGTAAAAGCATTTTAATGAGTCGGATTTGATTCCTCCGTTCTCTGAGCTGAATGTGAGCAGAGGGGAAAAGCTGTTTGGTGAAGGGTGGGAAGCTATGGTGGTGGCTGAGGCAGAGCTCCAGACTGCTGACAGACAATTTGGGTTCCTCCTGGGGATGTGTCCCCTGACACTGGAGCTGTCCCAGCACTCACAACGAGCTGTGCTGAGCTTTGGTCCCCAGGCACAGTCCAGCTTCTGAACAAAAGCTGTGCCAGCCAAAGCCTGGCTGTGCCAGGGGCTTGTCATTGGCACAAGGGACAGGAGGTGGCACGGCTGTGCTGGCCACCAGTGCCTCTCCCAGCCCTGAGCAGCACCACTGTGCTGATGCCACTCACAGCAGAGACCTGCCCCTCAGACACAGCATTTTTGCTGGTGTGATAACTGCTTTCCAAGCCAATATATTTCTTAATGTTACCAGAAAGTTGCTGATACCATATGGCAAGGCTCTCTGTATTTTTGCAGGACAACAAACAAATTGTTGCTAGATGCCAGACTGCTCTGGCAGAGCTTTATCACTGGTGCCTGCCAGCAGTAGCCTTTAGGGGATGGTAATAATTCGGGGCTGTTTACATTACAGCTTTAAAATAGGGGTTTTCTTGAGGCATGTGTGTGTTTAGTCAGGAAAGTTGGCTAAAAAACCTGACAGCATCAAAGAGTGAAGGTGCCCACCGTGGCCTGTAAATGTGCTCTTGGCCCCTGGAACTCCTCTGGCCCCATGGGAGAGGAGCAGTGGGGGCTTCAGCAGGAGCCTCCCTTTGTGGGGAGGAGACTTCCCTGGCTGGGAGACACCAGGGGATTCTCCAGAGCCTTTTTGCTGTACCTGGAGCAGGTTTTCATCACTGGGCTTTGGTTGAGAATGAGGTTAAGCTTTCTTGAGAAGCTGTCTTTGAAAAGCTGCTGGTGGACACCCAGTTCCTCCCTGCAGGGCTGGGGGCTGAGGCAGGGACACCCCAGGATGAGCCTGGTGCCCTCCACATGCCCCAGTCCCGTGTGGCATTTGGGTGCCAGTGCTCCTGGTGCCTGCCATGCCAGGGCCAGCCTGGCAGCCAGGGGTGCTGCAAAGGTGGGGAAGGTGTGTGCAGGGGGCAGGGACACCCCAGGTTGCAGTTTGGGACTCTGGTGCAGTACAGGAGGTGTTTGCCCTCCTCAGCTCCCTGGTATATTTAAAACCATTTAAAACCACACCTAACTGCATCTTGGCTTTGGGGCAGAACTCGAAGTTTCACTGGGGTTTGATGCTTATCCAGAATTTTTCCAGGACTTGCACAGTATTCAGGTTGCTTAAAAGAGGCTTGTAAAACCTACCAATTTCTGAATGCTGAATTTGCACCATAAAGATGAGCAGGTGTCAGGTTCAATAGCAGGCGTTTTGTGATCTCTGTGACATGCTCAGCCATAAACTCTTCTGACTTGGCATCTCATGTGAAAGCAAAACTTGACATGGCTTCTGCTGGACCCCACTCAGATCTTGTTTGGAGCTGCAGTCTGGGTCTTCACTCTCCTGTGAGTTTGTTTTAGTTTAAGTCATCTAAATAAACACATGCACTGCACCCTGAAGCCAAGCAACTTTGGACATTGCCATACTTTGGACAGGCAGACCTGATTCAGAACCAAGTGTCCAGAAATCTGGAATCAGAGCCTGCAGGGTTGCAAAGGTCTTAAAGTCAATGAGATGACAAAACCACTTTTATTTTGGTTGGGCCATCAGAATCTTCTGCATTTACCTGATCAGGCTTTTCTCCTGCAACCTGTGGAAAAAAAATTTGAATTATTTTTCTGAAAATTTAGAAGCTGAGATTCTCATGAAATTAAAAGTGGAAGTGGAATCTAAACCACCCTCCTCCATTTTCAGACCCCAAACATCATTGAGAAGCTGGACAGGAGCTGCAGGAAGGGGCCTGGGGGCCCTGGTCCATGGCCAGTTGAACAGGAGGGACATCCCTGTCCTGGGGACGTAAGGGGCCAGGGAGGGATTGTCCTGCTCTGCTCCAGGCTGGGGCAGCCTCACCCCCAGCACTGGGGTAGTTTGGGGTGCCACGATATAACAGAGTAACCTTTTAGCTACATGTGAACATCTCCAGTTAACTTAAGCTTCTCAGCATAGCCAGAATTCTTCAAGGGTTTGCCCTGAAATAAAACAAGTGGCCCTTTTATTTAAAAAAAAAAAACAAACTCTTTGTTATATTATTTTTATGATAGGGACTCGCAGGTGCTCTGCTGGGGATGTGAGGACTGTGTGTCCTGGCTGTGTCAGGTCACCAGAGAGCTGTGTAACACATTGAGACATTTATTGTGATTCCTCTTTGGGAAATGTCATCTTTCCTTTGGATATTTCTAAGAAACCCCAGTTCCCTCTCAGACTGAGCTTTGCAAAGTCAAGGTTCACTTGCAGACCAAGCTTGTAAGCCTTGATGTCTGAATCTTTTCCTTATCCCGTGGCTGGAAGATGTCCATCCCCTTCCAGGGAAGAAAACCATCCTCTTGAAAGCTGTGTGATAATTTAATTTAATCCTTGCTGTGTTCAGGAAGCAAGTGTCACCATAAAGCTGCTGACCTCCTGTCCCCTGTGTTTTGTGATGGCTGCAGCTGTGTGTCCTGTTGGACTATTTCAGTTGCCTAAGGTTTAATGTTAATTAAAATTACTGATGGGGATCCCTGAGCCCTGGTCATGCCTTGTCTTGTCTGGGTGGAGAGGGTGTGCTGCTGAATGCATCTTGTGCTGGCAGTTATCAAGTTGGATTTAATTGCCTTCCTCAGAGCATCTCATCTCCTAAGTGCAATTTTTTATGGGTCTTGAGCATCTCTTAAGATCAGGGTGATGTTTCTTCTCAGCACTACTTAGCATGTGCACTGATGTATTTAACTGCAAGGGGAACAAGGCAGTGCAGCCTTGTCTCTCTCAAATGGGTGTGGCTGAGATCACCTTGAGGGGACTCCTGCTCCTCAAGGACTGTTTCTCCTTGGCTTGCAGTTTGGTTTTGGAGAGGAAGTGAGAAAACAGAGGCTATTTTTTTGCAGTGGAGAATAAAACCTGTGCTCCAACAGAAGCAAAGTAGAGTCTATTTGATATGGCAGTTGCCAAACTGTGTTTAAGGTCAAAGTAAAGTAGATCCTGCTTAAATACATTTTTGTTCTTGAGATTCTCTTTCCTTGTCTTTTGGATACCCAGAGATATGAGGTTTTCCTGAGGGAGGACAAGTCTCAAGCCTTGCATTTGTTGCATAGGGATGGAAGTTGGTCACTCACAGGCTGGAACAAATCTGGATGATCATTTTTTATGGATGGCACTTGATTTGATGATGGATTTCTCTCTTTTCTTAGTAATATAACTTGACATGAAGAGAACTAATGCAGTCTTGCATACAAGCAGTGACCTTTCCTGGTTTCCCCTATTAAATTCCCCCTATTTAAGCTTGCCCCAGGGAAGGTGGTGTCCCTACTGGAATCTTGGCTGGATGAGATTGCATTTGTTTGAAATGATAACATACAGTCAGTGTGCACGTTTGTTTAATGTGAATAAATTTGGGACGGACCCAGGACTTGTTATGAGGTCAGCAACTGTTCTAGTCTCGTTATCCTGCTCCACTCATCATCTACACCTGGTGTTTTAAACAATTTTTTAAGAAAACATTTCCTATAGTGGCACAACTGTCTGGATCACAGAATCACTGAGGTTGGAAAAGCCCTCCCAGACCACGGAGTCCAAGCTGTGCCTGATGCCCACCTTGTCCCCAGCCCAGAGCACTGGGTGCCACATCCAGGCCTTCCTTGGACACCTCCAGGGTTGGGGACTCCACCTCCGTGGGCAGCCCCTTCCCATGTTTAACAATTCCCCCTGATGTCCAGCCTGAGCTGCCCCCAAGCCTGAGTCTCTGTCCTCTGGTCCTGTCGCTTGTTCCCAGGGAGAAGAGCAACTCCCAGCTTGCTACAATTATATATTGAATTTAAGCCTGCATGAAATATGCTGCTGCTCTTAGATGGCTTTTACAGAAAGTTCAGGACTGGCCTGTGGAGGCTGGAAATGACTGCTGGAAAAGAGCTCCCAGCAAAGCCCAGAGGAGCCCTTCAGCAGAGGGGTAAAAACACTTCCCGTCCCTTACCGTGTGCAGCCCCTCCCAGTTTCCATGTAACTGGACCTGGTGGGTGCAGGTAAGGGGAGATGCCATAGACCTGCTCAGATATCACATCTGAAACCTTCCTGGGGATTTGGATCTCCTGAGGAGCAGCAGCTTCCTGCTCTGGGAAACCTGCAGCTTTGACTTAAGTTTCCTAAATTTTCTCCTGGTTTAATGAAGTTCATTTAAAAAGCAGCTGATATTTCTCCTTGTTAACAGTAAGTACAGGCAGCTCTCTGAGATGCAGTTAGGAATGTCTATCAAGCAAATGTGCATCTTTCCAGCTGAAGCCACCTGGTTTGCCCTAACTGGGGCTGTGGCCACCCTGCTGCAGTGCTGGCAGGAGCCGTGGAGTGAGGGAAGGAGCAGGTGAGGAGGCCTGTCCTGGTGTAACCCCAGCCTTGCCTGCTTCAGCCTACAGAGACTCCTTTCATCTGTGTCCTCCTGTTTATCCTGTGACAGAGAGCTCTCCCAGGGCAATGTGAGGGTTACTGAACTTAGTTAGAAAAGGGGAATTTTGGAATGGAAGGTAGAAGGAAAGAAAAACTTTAAACTGTTCTCGTCTTTCCTTGGTTCCTACAGCTTGTGTCTGGCACAGACAGGCACAGGGCTCTGCCAAGCCTGGATGTCCTGACCCACCCATTCAGGACCGTGCCCTTTTTTGCCTGTTTTCAGCAGGGGTGGGGTGTTCCCAGCGTGTGGGGGCAGCTGGGGGCAAACGTGGGCAGGGCTGCTTTGAAAGGGGGCCTCTGGAGGGAGATGTGCCCTCCGTGGAGCATCTCCTCCGCGTGGTTTTGTGTTACTTCCCTGCCTGGTGAATGCACTTAGATGTCCTGTATACATAATTAACCTCTCCGCTGTGCTGGCAGACACTTTTATTGAACTGCCCATCACGACTCCTAAGTATTTTCCTGGGAGGATTGTGCAGGTTCAGAGGGCAGAGAGCTGGAGGAAATGCGCATGAGGCTGAGTGACTCTTGGCAGTTATGGATGCAGCTTCCCTGATTTACAGCCTGCTCTAGGAGCAGGAATGTGCATTTGGGTCAAGAGGTGTCCCTGTGGTCAGGATGCCTTGTCATAAATCCAGGATGCTGAGCATCAGGATGCTGCTGCCGGATCTGCCCCGATAATGCCATAAAGTGCAGGGGATGGTTGAGAGCTGAGGCTGCTGCTGTGAGCAGCTTCTGCCACCCCTGCACTGCGGGCTCTGGCAGGGCTGTGCTCGCCTCCCCGTTGTTTTCTGAGCTGCCTTTAGAAGGTGTGCGTGTCAGTGGGGAGAGGGGCAGTGCTAAAAGCTGTGACATTGACACAGCTCCTCTGTTGGCTCCTTCCAGCTGGGATTTTCCAAGCCACGTGGAGCGAGTCTGGAGGGGGCTCCGAGCATTTCTCCTCTGACTTTGAGCTGAGCTGGTGCAAAACTGCGGAGAAGGAACTTCCTGAAAGCCACATGTCACTGAGCACTGCTGGGGGAACAGCTCTGGGGCCGGCAGGGGTTATCAGTGTGCTTGGGGCACCAACCCTGGGTCCTTCAGGAGCAGCTCACGGGGACTGCTGAGCCGTGCTGCTCCTGGAAACCAAAGCCTTCCCTGCTGTCACTTCTGTGAAATTTAAGAGACATGGGGCAGGATTTCTTCTGTGTAATGCAGTGGGTGAATTTAAGAGTGTCAGTGTCCCAAGGGAATTTTCAGCAGCCCTTTGAAATGATTGCTGAGTTCAGTGGATGTGCCTCACACCTGGGGGTGGCATGAAACCAGCACGGTGGGGTGCCAGTGCTTGGGAACCCCCTCTGTCTGTCTGTGGAGGGGGAGAGAAGGATGGATGAAGGAAGGGTCCATTTTCAGCGGTTTTCCTTGTAAAAGCCTGGGCGTGTGCAGCTCTTGGAAGCCTTTTGCTTGAGTGGTAGCTCTCCCTGCTCCAGGATTTTTGGGAGGTAGAGGCTTGCTTCCCTCGCAGAGGGAGATGCTCTCCATTGTATGGAGGGCTGGTGTCACCACAGTTTGACTTGGAGCCAGGGGGCTGAGCTGGCAGAAAGGTGATAATTAGACAGATACTCAGCCCCCTCTCACTTGGGCTGAGGCCTGTGCCAAGCCGGCATTCCTGGCTTGTCACAGATGTGTTTGGTGGCGTTTGCAGCACATCACCACTCATTCACCCAGAGAGCTCCTAATTGCAGCAGCGCTTGAGGAGGGGAAGTGTTTTAACCTAGGCTTCGCTAACAACAGCTTAATTTGTGCCCTGATCTTTGGAGACAGAGGAACTTTTCCGTCCCGGAGGCTTCTCCCCGCTCGGCTCGGCGGTGTTACCCGAGCCGCTGGCGGAGCTCATTGTTGCTGTGAAAGCCGAGGGAAGTTTGGATTTTCCGGTGCCCACTGCGCCAGATTTGTGAAGCGTAAATGAGAAAACCTGCCCGGCCTCCCGGTGCCATTAAGAGCTGCTCAGGTGGCTCGGCAGGGCAGGCTGCGGGGGGAAGGCGGAGGCGGCTGCTGCACCTGCTGATGCTTTGGCTCGGGCTGGTGGCACAGAGCAGCCGCGAATCCCCCCTGAGCTGCAAGCTGTTCGTGGCAGGAATGCCTCGCTCCGAGGAGCGCTCCTGCTACGACAACAAAGACCTCTTTGATCCTTTCCATTTGGAGAACTTAAAACGAGAAAGCCAAACTACAATAAGACCAAGTTGGGCCATAAAAAGGAGAGCAGGAGCACCAAAGCGCTCCGGAGTGTAATTGTAGAAGCAGCAAATGCTTTGGCACTTAATTCTGCTTTAGTGTCAGTTCAGCGTGTTTCACGTTTAAGACTGGAGAGCCCCTCGCCAAATGCTCTGCACAAACAATGTGGGGCTGCTCCTTGGTGAGCCCCTGGCTCTGCGTGGCCCCTCTGCTCGGCTGCCCTCAGCTGCCAGCGGAGTGGGGCCAGCTCACGGTGCAGAAACTCTCCTCAAACCCTTGGGTGCTGCTGCTCTAACGCTGCTCTGTAAAAGCTCTGGCACCGCTCAGGTTCCTGCCTGGCACTGGGCACGGCCCCACTGCCAGCGGGGCTGCCCCCAGCCCTTGTTCCGGGAGATGCTCTGCTGGAGCCAGCCCTTGGTGCTGCTCAGGCTCTGCTTTCCCTTCACTCTGCAAAGACCTGGGCCACGCCCCAGAGCTTTCCCTGAAAGGTGGCATTTAGATCAGGCATTTTATAAAGCATTTATCAGAAATTTGGCTAACAGATAGCACGTCTTCCCAAAGCTGTCGGGTTGTGTTTAAACAAAAACGTGCTCTGAGGGATTTCTTTGTAAAGAACTGACCTGCAAGGTGGCATGGCCTTGTTGCGTGGCCAGGCAGCAGCCCCTGGGCCAACACCAACAATCTGGTCTCCTTGCAGAGGCCTTGCAGGAGCAGGGCTGTGCCTCTGCTGTGCCCTGCTCTAAGCAGGGAGTTGTGGCTGGAGCTGCTGCCACTGGGATGGTGAAGCCAAAAGGCAGGAGCAGCCAGTGGGGCACACATGGGGCAGCTGAATCCCTCGTTCCTGCCGTGGAGGGGGCAGGATGTGGAGCTGAGTGTGGGACCTCCTCTGCCCTGTGGCCAGACCATCACACTGGGCCAGATGGCACTTTTCAAAAACTTCTTTTTTGTCAAGAATCAGTTGAGAACACAAAGCTCGGTGTTTTGGAGGGTGAGTGCTCTGCAGGGTGCATCCCTGCCACTGCAGTGTGTGTGAAATGTGGCCTGGCAGCAGCTCCCAGCTGGTGTTGCTGATGGGGGATGCAGCCCTGGGTTGGTTGCACCAGGAGCTCCTGGGGAAGGGTGGCTGGAGCAGGGAATGATGCTTGGCCAAAGCTACCTCCCTCCTCTCTTTCACAGCCCTCTCTTTGGAGGTGTAAGGGGATGGCTGACAGACCCAAGGAGTGATTTGCTATGGCTTAAATAGGGAACTGATTCAATTTTAAATGTTGGGCATCTGATGCTTAAAAATGACTGAAAACTTTCCGTTTGATTTTTCCTTCAATCGATTGCTGTGGGTACATCTCTGCATGGTGTAGGTAACTTGTGCGAATGATTTATCCTGTTTGGGATCATAAAAGAAACTGTAAAATTATCTTGTCAGTATTTGAAAATCATTTGTGTGTCTGTGACGTGTCTTAGCACATACAGGAATGCTCTGTTTGGGGAAGTGAGGTCCTTATCCTGATTTATCTCTAGGTACTTGTAAATGTTGCTGTAATTTCATATTATCAAACCATTTAGCTCTTCCTTTTCCAGAACGAAGTTATTTTATCTCATGCACCTTGTTTACTTCAAATTAGCCCTGAGGTTGGCCTGAAGTTGCACCTTGTTATTCCTCCACCTCCTGTCTCTGTCTTAGGCTCTGTTGGCAAATTTGAAGGTATAAGTAAATACTTTTTCGTTATTAATAGAATAAGTTCCCCCTCCTACACACTTTTTTTTTTTTTTTCATTCCAGTCTTCATTTTCTGTGAAAAACTGACATTGCAGTACAAGTAGAAACCTCCTAAATGAGATGAAAACACCTTAATTCTCCTAGCAACAAGGTCAGGGCTCAAATCCAGTCCCTTTCCACAAGCATGGGGGGAACGACCCCTCCAATTACCTGCTCCCCCTGCGGGATGGATCCGGTCGATTCACAGGCACCTGGGTTTGGGTGGATTTGAATCCCAGCCATGGTATTGTTTAAAAATTCTCCAGTCGCTGGGGAAGGGTTTGTAGTGGGCTGAGCCCTGAGAAACCTGGAGCTGGTTTTATGGCTTCCCATTGAAATCTGGTGGAACCCTGTGGTGTTGACTGATTTCCCCCTTTGCCACTCATGTGGCTTTGATCAAACCCCGGGCTTGGAGAATGGCACCCCCAGGAACTGGAACCACTGAGCTTTGCCCAGTTCTGCTGTTCATTAAAGCATTTGTGAGCTTCCAGTTGGGGATGGTAAAATGAGGACCTTTGTGCCTATCCAGGATGGAGACTGCTGGTCCTAAGGCAGAGTCCCTGTGCGGGCCCTGGATTAGCAGAATTGTTGCAAAAGTTGCCAGAATTTGTCCTCTTAATGAGACCTTCCCTGGTGCTGAAAGCCTTGAGGCAGGAGGGTGCAGTGCTGACTTCAGGGCAAACATCACCGTCTGTCCCAGGGGTGGAAGCAAAGCTCTGCTAAAGCCATTGTGTCCTGGAGGAATGGCTGGCCCTGGGGGCTGGTGATGACCAGCCATCCTGGCTTGCCTCTGCTCGTGGGTCGTGGTGCCTGATGGTTCCCGTGTTGTGGCTCTTTGGGGTGCAGGGAAGCCTGTGCAGAGTGGCCCGGAGGGGTTCCCTCCTGTTCCATGACCCCCTGCCCTTCCCACCCTTTGTGCTTAAGGACTTGAAGATGCACTTGTGTGATGCTGTCACTCCCTCCAGTGCTGCCTGTGCTGTGTGAGAGTCCTGAATGCAGAGATCTGTCCTCTGCCATGTTCAAAGCCCAGTTCTGGCCCTGGTTGTCTTGATCTCGAGGCTGATCTGAGCCCAGTTTGGCTTCAGGGCTCTCCAGGGTCCCAGGGACCGGAGTGGGGCCAGAGACCCCAGTGGCTGCAGCACCCCCGGGGCACCACGTGTGGTCCCTCTGCCAGGGGGTGCCCTGGGATCGCACGGGGGAGAGTTTTCAAACTGCTGTGCAGGCTTAGACTGAGGCTTGTAATAATTGTAGTGGGATTTGGGTAGTTGTGGGTGAAAACCCATAAGGTATTTCACAAAACATCAGAAGGGAGGGGTAGAAAGGGAAGTGCTGTTGTTCGGGCCACATGAGATTCTGGGGTTTGGGTTTTTTCTGACTAAGTATGATGTTTCCCTGGCACAAGTTCAACTCATCCTCTCTCCCTAATGGAAAAAAGCAAAGCTGGATGTCTTGCTTTGCTTGCAATTGAAGGCACTAAACTGGATAAACTTAACTGTTGTCTTTGAAAAATTTTTATCCCCTTGGATAATAGCATTTAAAAAAAGAAATGATGACCTGACGCTTTCATGCTTTAAAAAAATTTCTTTTTTTTATTTCAGCTGATGCTTGTTATGGCTCTTATTAACAATGTTTGAACCAAAAAAGAGGTCCAGATGTGATGTTTTTATTTATGCCAAATTGAGTTTTGGTCACTGAGTTTGAATTTGGATTACTTTTTATTTTCTTTTCTTTTCTTTTCTTTTTTTTTTTTTCCTTTTCCCTTTTTCAGCCTGATGGCACCAGTAAGGAGTGTGTCTTCATTGAAAAAGTCCTAGAAAACAACTACACGGCACTGATGTCTGCGAAATATTCAGGCTGGTATGTTGGATTCACCAAAAAAGGGAGGCCACGGAAAGGGCCCAAGACCCGGGAAAACCAGCAAGATGTACACTTTATGAAGAGATACCCAAAGGGGCAAATGGAGATACAGAAACCTTTCAAGTACACAACAGTCACCAAGAGGACTAAGAGAATACGACCCACCAACCCCAGCTAAAAATAGACAAAACCAGTGTCACAATAAGAAACCACAAAAAGAAAAAGAAAAAAAAAAACCAACAAAAAAAACTGCACCAGAGGAATATTTTTACATTAAAAATAAGGAAGAAGCTCTATTTTTGTACATTGTGTTAAAAAAAAAATAAAAATAAAAAAAAATTAATAAAAGACTAGATGGCAAACGCTGGGGAAAGCTGTTCGGAATTTATTGTGACTTGAAAAAAATGAAATGAACTGCTCTATTTAAATAATTGACTTCTCGTTGTTGATGACACACAGGTGCTTATTTTGCCTTTTTTTTTTTTTTTTTTTTTCAT
>VWYO01019736.1:59951-90194 GCA_013400275.1 Rhadina sibilatrix | reverse complement strand
GCTGTGGGTGCTGCCGGCAGACGCTGCTGTGGGTGGTCTGAACACAGCCCAAGGTGCCCTAATCTCCCATCTGCTGCAGCAGCCAAGTGATTCAGGGCTGGCTGTTTGCTTCGTACCTGTGCAAGGTGTGAATCCAGACTGCAGCTTGCTCCTGAGAGAACACGGCCGGGCCAGCCCTTCCCTCCTCCCGGGCGGCTCCCGGGAGCGCAGCGTGGCTCCCCGCGGGGGCTGAGGCCGCCCGAGGCAGCAGAGCCCTTCTCCCTCTCGGGGCATCCCTGTCCTGGGCACGGAGCAAGGCGGCTCCCACCGGCGGCTCCCACCGCCTCGGCAGGCAGAGATCACCTTCAGGAAGTGGCTGACCTGGCAAATAAACCAAAACCCTGCCCTTGGGTGGAATTCGTGACATGTAAATTTATGGGTGACTTCTGTGTAGCGAGGGAGCAGTGATGGAGTGAATGCCTTACGGTTGTGCTTCATTAAACACCTTTCCACCCGAGCCAAGAGGTTCCTGCACCAGAGCAGCAATCAAAGCCTCCTCTGGCAGCCTCCCAGCCAAGGGAAGAGGGCCATACTGCCCCTGGGACACAGACAACAAGCTCTGGGGTGGGTTTGGCAGGGAGCAGAGGGGAGCAATGACACCTGAAGCAGCCCTGCTGGTGGGGTCTGTCCTGCTCAAAGAGGTCAGAAAATCATTGCTCCAGGAGATATTACCCCAAGTCCTTGAAAATGGCAGAAAAAAAAATTGGATCAAAGGAGTGTGCAGGATGAAAGCTTAAAAGTAATTTGTTTTCCAGAGAAGTGGTGGTGGGTGCAGGTGAAAATGTGATTGTGGCTGGAGGTTAGAGAATTAGGGGAGGGCTGTGCCTCTGTCTGCTGGCAAATACCTGAACTAGAGCATTTTGTTCCATTATCTCCTTTTGGGGTTGCATTATCAGCTCCACATCTGCCATGCAACTTCTCTGCTGTTTGAAAGGTGGAGCTGGTTCCCGAGCAGGAAGTGCATCTTCCTGAAGGGCACAGGGACACCCGCTAGAGATGCTGGATGTGCTGGGACAGTGGAGGGGACAATGTGAGCACCCATCTGCACGGGGAGGGTGCAGGGCCTCCCACGGGCTCCCTTGCTCTGCTGGATCTCAGGCACAAGCATTCAGTGTCCTGCAGGATGTCAGGGGTAAATGTAGTCAATTATCTCTCACCATCTCTGTTAAAAGTTGTACTTAATCCTTTCCTTTAAACCTTTTATCTGACATTAAATGGTCATTAGTTTAAAAGAAAAAAGTTAAGCTGACTCCAGCTGGAAAAACCTTTATAATTGCAGTAAAAATGCACCGAGGGCATGTACTGATAACATTGTTTTAGGGAACAAACAAAAACCACCACCAGTTTTTAGTCATTATTTTTCTGGGCAGACGATTTAAACAAACAGGATCACTGGTTTGTAACTTGTGGGCACATTATTGTATTTACTATTAGACCTTCCTGGAAATTTCCTGAGTTAGAAGAAACATTTAAATTATAAGCAACTACACATTTCTGGTGGGAATCTTTCCCAGTCATAAATAATAAAGAAGTCTTTAGGCTGATGAGGAGGAATTCAGATTCATCTCCCCGATGTTTTCAGCCAAACCCAGGAACTCAAGACCCTGCTGCTGTGGGAGTGAGCAGGGATGCTGCTGGGGATCCAGGGATTGTTGCTCAGGCTGTGAGTGCAATGGTGAAAGCAGGAGACCTGACTCACCTGCCTGTCCTGCTCCATGGACTCATCAGCTGTTTGCACCATGAAGGAACGAGTCTTTGCTTACCTACACCTACCCCCAACACCTGCACTGTACCACCCTGGAGGAGCCCAGGTGTTCTCCCAGGGCTTCTCTGGCTGGGATGTGTCACAGAGTCACAGACTGGTTCAGTCATTAAAGCCCATCCAGTCCCTTGCCATGGGCAGGGACACCTCCCACTGTCCCAGGCTGCTCCAAGCCCCATCCAGCCTGGCCTTGGACACTTCCAGAGATCCAGGGGCAGCCACAGCTGCTCTGGGCACCCTGTGCCAGGGCCTGCCCACCCTCCCAGGGAAGATTTTCCTTCTGCTATCCAATCTAGCCCTGCCCACTGGCAGGGGGAAGGAACAGGGAGGGAGCCAGGCTTGGTGGGAGCTGCTGGGAGGGTCAGTGCCCCTTTCTGCTCTGACCATGGTGTGACCCAGGCAAGGATGGGGGTGCACTTGGGGCCCTGGAGAAGCTCCCACCCTGCTGTGCACCAGTGACCACCTGCCCTGGGCACTCAGGGACACTTTCACTTGTGCCTGGCACCACCTCAGGGGACACCTTCACCAAGGCCATGCTGAACCTGGGTTGGACTGGGATGATTGAACAAGGACTAAACATTAAATCAGGAATCAGCTTGGGATCTGGTGAAACATGACTGTGAATTTTGTCCTTTGTGCCTTGGAAAGTACAGCTGAAGGAAAAGGATTACATTTTGCATTTTAAACTTTTTTTTTTTTTGAAAATTCTTTGTCTTTTTCCAGCCTAGAAACAAAATCTAGAAATATGAAAATGTGAAAAGAATGCGTTTCAGTTCCCAGGTTTTCTGCTTTTTGATAGAAATACAGGCTTCCTTCAATGCAAAATTTTTGCTTACCTGTAAATGTGTGGAGATTTCCAGTCAGCTGTGACGTTGATTATTCAGCTTATAAGATCTGAAATAGCAATGCTGAATTTTCCCGTGGTTAACAGTGCATTGCCAGGCCCTCTCCTCCTGGCCCCAGCCCTGTGTCACCCATGGCAGGGCAGCACTGAGCCAGAGCAGGGGACCAGGGAGGAGGTCAGCTGCTGCCTGAGTCAGGGCTCTGTTGACATGGCCAGTCCAGCTCTTGCCATCCAAGTGTTTGTGACCAGGTTGTATCCAAAGCCCCAGAGCAAGGTGTGCTGTGACCTCCTTCCCAGGACCCCTGTGCTCGGTGCTGGAGGCATCACTTCCAGGAATCAATCCTGCTCCTTGTTTAATTCACTTCTGAATGATAGATTGTGTGGTCCACGAGCCACTGCATTGGTGCTGCTGGATATTCATGGGAGGGATGGAGTTCCTGCAGTGAAACCTCTCCTGGGAGCTCAGCTGTGCCCCATCAGCTCCTGCTGATTCCCGGGAAGGTTTGTCACCAGCTACGTGGGAACTGACTCCAACCTTTAGGCCTGGCTCTGTTTTTTTCATGTGGACACTTTACTAACAAGCCACACGCCCCAGCTGTGGCTGCTCTGTTAACGTTGGGCAAGTGGGTTATTTGCACTTGTTTGAGCATTTTACTTGTGCTGGCAGGGAGCTCCCCTCCCTTGCTACCTGCTCTGCTGCGTTTGCCACAGCCAGGGAGCTGGCAGGACCAAAGGCTCCTGGAGCTCGGTGTACATCCCAGGGACTCAGTCCTGCCAGGGTTTTGTGGCAGTAACAGCAGCAAAGCAGAACAGCCACGGGGCAGGAGCAAGAGCAGCCCCCGACCCTGCTGCTGCTGCTGCCTGTGGCTGCCAAGCTCTCCTGGTGGGACAGGGCTTTATTGAGGTTGTGCTTTTTGGGGCTGGAGGTTTGTCCAGCATTTCGCACAGGGGGCTTTGCATGAGAAGAGTCACGGTAACTGAAGGGCAGGACAAAGCAGGACAGAGATGACGAGGAGCAGGAGCCCCTTCCCTGAGCACAAGAGCTGCCGTGAGAGGCTCCTGTGTGCATAATGAAGAGCTCGGCTTTTGCTGTCTGCCTGACTCATTTATGCTTTTTCTGCAGCTCCGAGCCCCAATCCAGCCAGACTTGACATTAGTAGATGCCAAATGAATATTTGCACAAATGTTCACCAGCGAGTTTTCATGCCACTCCCTCCCTCAAGGTGGCAAGTGTGGGTGTGGAGAGCTGCCCTGCCCCTGTTTGCGAACATGTCCCTTTGAACTCCCTGGCGGGGAGGGTGAAAGAGAGGGGAAAAGGTTTTCCAAGCGAGAAAATAAAAATAATTAATTTTAAAAAGTCATCTGAACAGGTTCCAGCCTGTGTTATTTTGTTGTTAACCCAGAAACTTATGGATTCTGAAATCTGGGAAAGGAGTGGAGGAATGGAAACGGCCTCAGCAAGAGCGGGGATGTGGTGAGAAAGCAAGCAAAGCCGAAAAAGCCTCAAATCATGACTTTGCTTTGTTGAGATGAAAATTAGACACATACAAATTAGCTAGGAAATATCCTGTTTCTTTCAGGGTGTTGGGGGAGGAGGAGGCATTAACCTTAGAAAGGGAGCTCTCTGGCCACCCCAGGGAAGGTGGGAAGTACGTGTTGGGTGATGTGTTGACTTTAATGCAGGAAAGGAGCCTGCTGCCGGGAGCAGCACTAATCCACATCCTCCTTTGTCTCCTGGACGCAAGGGCCCCGTTCCAAGGGGTGCCCACGCACTGTCCCGGGCATAGGCACCCCTGTCTTGGCTGGGGAGGGCAGAAAGGGCCGGCTGGGGAGGGGTTTGCAGCTGAGGAACCCAAACCTGCTCACCTGGAGGCTGCCCCTGCTGGGCACAGCAGCGGGTGCTTTGCCACACACGGGGAATCGCAGGGATTCGGTGGTGGCTCCCACGTGAGCGGGACAGACCCTTCCCCTTCCCACAGCCCCTCAGAGGCTCAGGTGGGAGGCAGGATCCACCTTTCCCAGACCTCCTGAGTCTCCAGCTGGCTTTGCCACCAGCCTGGGAGTGGGAACAGCAGCGAAACGCCTGAGGATGGAAGAGTTAAGCACACCCTGGCAGCGCTCCCCTGCCTCCCCTCCCCGAGCTCATCTAGCAGATGGGGGAAATACTAATTATCCCCGAGCGAGTGGTAGCTGTGTGGTGAGGGTGATGCTGTCCTGGAGCTGTGCCACGCCGCTCAGCACGAGGCTGCGCTGCCGAGGGAGCGGGGTGAGCCCGTCCGGGGTGACCCCTGGGGAGGCGGTGGCACCGCAGAGGATGCTGCAGCAAACCCCGCGTTCAGGAATCAAAGCGAGGGCTGGAAATAGGCTTGGCTTTTCCCATCTTGCCGTAGTCTTGCTTTGGGCACGCTGATATCCCTAATCCCTCCCAGGAATTCCCAAAAGAACGAGTAGTTTTTAACCGATGCGGTTCATCCTTGCAGGTATCTGGAAAGCTGCTCTGGCACAGGCTGTTTTCTTAAAAAACAAGCAAAGAAACAAAAATCCATGGATTTAGCATGTCTGAGATGCCAAAGGTGCCTTGTCAGCAGGCAGCTTGTCCCTGGGGCTTGCAGAGTGGAGAGACAGGTTCCAGTTCTGTCTTTTGAGTGAGGGTCTGTGCATCTGCCCCTCCCTTCTCCCCCAGCTCCCTGCCACTGCTCCGGGCTCTGCAGATGAAAGCTGCCTTCCAAACAAAGCATTATTGATTATTATCCCCTCGAATTTCAGAGCGGGCTTGCATTTCATGTACACGCCACAGTCCGTGGGCTTGCTGGAATAAATAACACATGGGAGCTTGTTCGTATGCCGAGTCAATAGGGAGCTGTCGGCTTTCATGCCATTTCACACATTTTTTCAGCTAGCTCAGCAATCCAAATGCAAAAATCCAGCAAGCAGGGACATCGTGTTTATTTCTGACAATCCCTGGAGAGGGCTGTATCCGTAAACCAGTGAATGGATTACACTCATCCATAGATGATGGAGTTTTTTCCATCTGTGACAGATATTATATGGAAAATCTCCATTTAATATCTGATCCAAGAATAATTCAATACAAGTGAGTAATATAAGTTAAAAATGCTGTAAATTTTGCTTAACTCCTTCAGGGTGGGAGGCAAAAGCTGGTGGAACGGAGCTTGTGCCTGGTGTCTCCACTCAGACCTGACATCCATACAGCTCTGAGGAGCACAGCCTGTGACCAAGTGATCAGGTTTGGACCCTTCTGAAGGACATGCTGAAAGCCTGGCTGGGAAATGAATGAAGGCAGAGGTTGCAGGTGGATCTCAGTCAGTGTTGTCATTATAGACTTCTGGACTAGTCCAGAGTCCTGGAATCAGAGAATCACAAAATGATTTGAGTTGAAAAGGACCTTAAAAATCACTTCATTCCCATCCCCTGCCATGGGCATGGTCACCTCCCACTGCCCCAGGCTGCTCCCAGCCCCATCCAGCCTGGCCTTGGGCACTGCCAGGGACCCAGGGGCAGCCACAGCTGCTCTGGGTGCCCTGTGCCAGAGCCTGCCCAATCTCCCACCTATCCCTGCCCTCTGGCACTGGGAGCCATTCCCTGTGTCCTGTCCCTCCAGCCCTTGGCAATTGTCTCTCTCCATGTTCCCTGCAGCTCCTTCAGGCCCTGCAAGGCCACCCTGAGCTCAGCCCAGAGCTTCTCCTCTCCAGGTGAACAATCCCAGCTGTGCCAGCCTTTCCTCCCAGCAGAGCTGCTCCATCCCTCTGCTCATCCTGGAGCCTCCTCTGGCCTGGCCCCAGCAGCTCCAGCTCCTTCCTGTGCTGGGCCCAGGGCTGGGGCAGCTCTGCAGGTGGGGTCTCGCCTGAGCACAGGGGCACAGGGGCAGAATCCCCCTCCCCTGCTGCCCACACTGCTTTTGATGGGTGACACAGATATAGATGATATAGACAGATACAGAAATACTTACATACACATCTTACACACCCATAAACACACACAGACAGCCACAGACAGCCAAACGCCCTTTATATGTAAACATACACATAGACATGTACCACACATACACACACACTGCACATAGACATACACATACACATAAACATACACATAGACGTACACATAGACATAGACATACACTGCACATACACATACACTGTACATAGACATACACTGCACATAAACATACACATAGACATGTACCACACATACACACACACTGCACATAGACATACACTACACGTAAACATACACATACACATACACATAGCCATATACTACACATACACATACACATACACATACACATACACATACTCATACTCATACACTACTCATACTCATACGCATACACCACACATACACACACATACACCACACACACACACACAGACATATACACACACACATATGTGTGTGCCTGTCTGTATTCACTGGTACCCTCCCAGCATCCCAAAGCTTTTGTCCTTGACCCAGTGACGAGCAGGAGAGGAAAGGCAGCAGATGGGTGCAGACAGAGAGCGAGCACAGGGAGAGCTGAGCCAATATTGCTCACTGTGATAGACAGTGGTCTTAGCACACCAGCAGCCTAATGCAATGCTTCTTGCTGTCAATTTTTTGGTAGATATGCTGGCAGCGGATGGATTTAAGGAGGAATGTGAAGCATCAGAGCTTGATGCTGTTTGCAGGGATCCTCCTGGTGCAGAGGAGGCCATCCGTGGGGTCAGTGGAGGCACCGGGGCCCATCAGTGTCAGTGGAAAGGAGCAGGCACAATGATTTATTGCTGAAAGTACAGCTGAATTCAATGTATGTTTTACCTGTGTGGAGACTGCTTCTCCTGCAGATAAACTGGGAATGAGACCCGGGGCTGGCTGCTGGCAAAAACAAGGAGAGGAGAAAAAGAAGGTTTTGCTATTATGATCAAATTTCATATGGGATAGATGGTGAGTAACATTTCCCCTTTTCATCCTGCCCCTCTGTCTTCTGATATCCCTGAGTACCCCACCTTGTCCTGTCAGCCATGGACTCCAAATGACTGTGCAGAATTCAGCAGTATTTTGGAACACATGTTCCCCCACCTCTCTGGGGCCAAATATTTCTCTCTCTCTCTCTCTTTTTTTTTTTTTTTTTTAATACAAGGGAGGAAGTAGCTGATTAACACATTCATTACTCATTTCTGGTTCAGCATAGTCTAAACATCTCAGGTATAGCCCCTGATTTTTGTGGTGAGTACTAACGTGCACTCCCTGAGCAACAGCTGTGGAGCTCTTGGTTCTTGAGAAACCAATTCAATTTTGTGTCTTCCCAGTAAGCAAGAATTACATTGCCATGAGTGTGGAGTAGATTTGGCTAAGCCTGCTGCCTTGAAGATGCTTGTTTATGGTTAGAGCCCTGCCAGCTCTGGTGTGGAGGTTTATGGAGCTGTATAATGTTTGTGTGTGTCCCTGTGCCTTTACTGTTCGATCAGTGAGCAAAGAAAGAGGAAATCAGATTTGTTAGCAATAAAGCAGTGTACAATAGCTATTAAAATAGGGTAATTACATAATTAGCACGGTGGTGGTAACTCACCCAGCATGAACAACAGTAAAACAGGCCCCTGCTTCCCTCGGTCCAACTCGAGCTGGGACCCTAACAAAACCTCCAAAATGGTTATTTAGTAGAAATACATACGAAAAACTTAAAAGCCATCGTAAAACTGAGAAGGGAGGCCCAAAAAACCACAGGGAAGCCAAACACTTTCAAAGAAACAATAGTAAATTAGGTGTTAAAGATATAAAAGCCTGTTCCCTAACAATTTAATTAGGTAGCATGTCTGTTACAGACATTATGCTGCTAGTTTTGGAGCCCATGGCAGGGCCTCACAGCTCTCAATTCACACTAGCCCCCAAGAGAGGAGTTTTTTATGAAGGACTGATGTTTTTGCTCTACAGAAAAGTGTGATGGTAATCAAGTGAAAATGGCAGGTAGCACAAGAAATTACTATTTTTCTTTGCAACTTTCCTTGACATATATATACAGTAATTAAAAGCCCAGTTTGAAGAATAGTCCTGGTTTTAATTAGCACCTGCTTCAGTTTCATCTGAGCTCATTCCCTTGAAGGAGGATCAAAACAACAACACTTTCCTGGAATGGGCTTGAGTTTGAGCAGTGTGAGATAAGGCTGCCCCAGCTCCTGTCCTGCCTGCAGGGATGGAGCTCAGCCCTTGCCTGGCTGTGCAGCCTTGCCTGAGGCCTCCTTTAGCTCCTGCAGCCACACAGCATCTCTGCTCCTTGAGAGTGAACCTCTTCTTGCCCATCTGAAATCTGCCTGGTGGGATTCTGGCTCCACCCAAAAAAGTGGGAATCCTGGTGGCACTCACAGAGTCCTGTTTTGCCTGGGTTGGGCTCTCTGTTAGCCACTTTAAGATTAAATTTGTGAGGTGGAAGTGGGGACAGGAGTGCCAGGGGAAGGAAGGTTTTGCTCGTTAAGAGGCTGCTGTTAAATGAAAGGGATTGTCCAAGTTCCTCAGTGCTGCTTCAAAAGTCACCCCATCATTGGACACTGTGATAAAGCCTCTGCTTTTACCTCTGAGGCTGTAAAGATGTGTTTGTTCCTCCTGATGGCAAAGAGGGTTGCAGTTAATAACTGCTGTAGAAAGAGAGGGATCTTGTGGGAAGGCTCTCCCTGACCTCTTCTCAAAGGTAGGACACTGAGCAGTAATTCCTGCTGTGCTCAGGGCAATTTTCAGGGATAAAGTTTCCATCAGAGTGTTGCTTGATGGTTTGTTCTTCTGTCACCTCCCAGCAGTGTTTATCCCCAGGAATGGAGAGGCCATCACAAGCTGAGGTGTTATTTCTTTTTAGTGGAGTTTCTTTGCTTAAAAATGATGGCACACCCCTGATGGAGCTAACCAAATCAAGTGAAGAGGTCCTCTCATAAGCTCTCTGTCAGTTTGCAGGCTCTGCCTGAACCCTCAGTCTGATTTTATATCATCCAAAAGTGAAAAGGCTGCCCTGCCCTCAGCACAGCACCTTCAGTGCTGCCCTGCATCCCCTCAATGCTGCCCTGCATCCCCTCAGTGCTGCCTCTCATCCAGTAGATCTCAAACAAGTGATGTTGTCACCAAACGAAGCCAAGCCCATTAGAGAACTGTCTCTGCTCCCTGCAGAAGTGGGACTCTTCAGGCAGAGTTCAATATTTGTCCATTCCAGGATGCAAACGTGCAGGCCCATCCAACACTGCCAGCTGGAGGAGAAGGCAGATCTTTTCTTTCAGAGCCTGCACAAGGCAGTGTAGGAGCTGCTGGGCTCAGAGCCCTCCAGAGATGGGTGACAGCTCTTCTGCAGCTCTTTCTAAGGCTCTTTCTAAGCCTTATTTATTCCATTGCACTTCCAGATCTCTAATGCTGTGCTCAGCTAGAAAAGGGAGGAGGAACGAGCACTTTAAAACAGGACAGATCTGCTTCAAGCACCTCTTTGTTTCTGAAGGCAGGCTATGGGGGGAAAGCAGGTCCCTTGGAGAAGAGCTGCTCTCCACAGCCCAAGCAGGGTCCCTGTGTTTTGGGAACATGCACCCCCTTGCTTTGTACCCAGGGAATGAGGCTGGGCTAGAGTGCCTCTGCTCGAGGAGGCACTGCAGGGCCGGGGCTGCTCCCTGGAGCTGTGAGAGCTGCTGCAGGCAGAGCTGGAGCTCCGTGCTAGTGACCAGCAGGGTTGGATGGACGGGCTCCTCTGAGCCCACCGGCCGCCCAGCTGAGCTGCAATGCTCAGGCAGCAAAGATCCAGTGACTTCTCTTACTCTGGTATCCGTGTCCAAAATTTCTCCCCAGGCCACCGAGATTCCACTTCTCCTCCCAAAGCTGGCAGCAGCTCCCCTCCCCGGGGAGCAGAGGCTCCTGCATTTCCATGCTGTTGTGTGCGTTGTTTGCAAAGAGCTTTGGAGTGAAATCTTTCTCACAAGGCTTTTTATTTTATTAGCACTTCATTGTTTTTTCAGGGCTGGAAACATAAGCTCAGCCATCCCGATGCTATTTTGGACCTAACACTTCTACTTGACCTAAGAAAACTAAGGACAGCTGCAAAAATACAAACAAACAAATAACTTAGAGCATTGGATATGCTTTAAACCACTAATGAGCTGAGCCTAACAACCCCCCTAGGAGGCATATGTTAATTTATATGTTTTCATTAAGTCTAGTCTGCAGCTTCCTGATTTGCCTGTGCAGTGTGGCAGGGTCCTCAGTCAGCAAGGGAGACAGCACTGGGACTGGAACTTTGGAGAGAGCTGGAGATCAGAGCATTTTCTGCTATTAAATATCCGCTGAAAAGGACAGGGAGAGTGTTAGGGTGGTGTGAGGGGGTGTTCTGGTCACTGCGTGTGCACAGCCATAGAGCAAAGAGCTGAAAGAATGCCCGTGGTGCTGCCTGCTGGGGAGGAGGATGGCACAGATCCGCAGGAGCTGCCTCAGCCCTCGCTGGGACTCGGGGCCAGGGTGGGACTCCTTCCTGCCAGAGCTGCAAACCCCTGCCCGTCTCACTCCACCTTCTTCCAGCTGAGCTCAGATTTCCCACAGACAGGCCCTGAAATTGAGGGAAATTCAACCATTGGAGAGGCGGGCAGCAGTGTTCCCCCTCATTGCTTTCTGCTGTTACTGGATGTCAGCGGTTCTGGCATAAACAGCTTGTTCCCCCTTCCCAGCTTTGGTTTCCAGCTTGTTCCTGTGGAGCTGCAGTTATTCGTGATTTCACTCCAGATCTATTGCTCTGGGATTTGGGAAGTGCTGCCACTCCCTCAGCCCACACCGCTGCTGTGGGGTGGGGAGAAGGAGGAATGGGGAATAAACAGAGCTGTCACCTTGCACAGAGTGGCAGATGGAGCTGCCTGCAGTGCCCAGCCCAGCTGCAGCCCCAAGATGGGAGCCAGGGCTGTGAGCAGGGCTGTGAGCAGGGCTGTGAGCAGGGCCAGGACACGCGGGAGCTGAAGGAAACCATCGTCTCTGTGTGTAAATAGCAGCAGGAGATCCTCACACAGCAGCTGAGATAGGAAAGCACTGGACACATCCATGCCCTGCAGCTCCTCCTTCATAATTCCTGGAGCCTAATGCAGTATTTTGGGTGGTGCAGCAGCAGGGTCAGTGGCTGGTGAGGCTGCTGCAGCCTCCTGTGCTCGCTCTGGGCTGTTTGATCCGTGGGAAATCCAACTTGCTCCTCTTACACAGAGCAGATGCAGCCACTGGGGTTCAGGCCTGAGTGCTCTGACCTGTGGAGGCAATGCTGATGACCAGGGGGCAGTTGAGATGACCAGGGGGGAGTTGAGGTAGCAGAGGGATACTGATAGAGAGGGGAGCAAGCAGTGCTCATTGCCCAGCCCCACTCCAGACACTGGTGCCGTCGTGACAGGCAGCAGAACAGAGCCCACTGACCCCAAATGTCTCTTAGGTTGGAGAACTGAGATGGGTAAAAATAGCAGCTTACTGTTGAGGAAAACTGCTTCCTGTCTGGGCCTGATTTCATCGGCCAGGCCAGTGCAGCTGCAAAACCGCAGCCTGGCTCTGTCACTTCACTCTCAAATGGACATGGCTACTGCACTCTAATCACTGCATTTCAGAGGGGCCTCTGGTCCTCAGGGCTCTGCTTCAGGGTAGCCAGCCTCAAATATTGGGGGCTCCACATCAGTCATGTTTGAAATATACAATTTGTTTATCTGCACTGAGATTGCCCTGAGAGGCTTCCTCTCTCTGCTAGGAAGTTCCCACCCTGTTTTAGTGATGATCTAACCTTGTAGTTCGTAACCCTCTGGCTGGGGGTGGGCACCCATCAGAGGGAAAACTCACTGCCCCTGCATTATGTGGGGAGCGTGGTCATTTCGCAGCTGCACTCAGCCCCAGTGGGATGACCAGGGAAAAAGGCTGCAGGGAAGTGGAGAGGGGAGCAGCTCACAGACTGGACACTCACGTTCCTCCTGAAGGGGATCCAAAGGCTGCAGCCAGCTTAGGTACAACAGAATGCTGGTGGGTGTAGGAGCAAAGGCTGAGGGAGCTGGAACCATTAGGTCAAGATTAACCTGGAACTAGCTGAACCTTCAAATTGTCTTACAGGCCAAGTTCTTCACCTCCTACCACTGGAACCCTTGGTTTGCCTTGCAGAGGTGAAATCATTTTCTGGGTGATCTTAGACTGCCCCTGGAGCAGGATTGAAGCCTTTTTCAAAGGCAAACATTCCCCCAGGTGCTACTGGATTTCTGGTATGGCTCCTCTAGAGAAGTGTGGCACCATTGGTTTGGATCACGTCTCCTCCTGCCAGCTCATGCTCCTCTGTCTTTCTGCAGGTAACTGTCACCTCAGGGTGCCACAGCCTGCATGGTCACCCACCCTGTGCTTCCTGCCCTGCCAGGTTATCACCAAGCACACAGTGAGGAGCTGCAGCAGCTGAAACAGGGCTCAGGAGGATGGCAGATGAGCTCCAGCAGTCACAGGGCACCTTCAGAAACAATGGAGCATCTCTGTCCCAGGAGTGCTGCTCTGGAAGAGGGGGGTGGCTGAATCTCACCCAGATCTGATGCTCTGCACTGAGCGTCTCATATTTCACAAGCACTTCAGCTGTGACTTACACCAGCGTGTGTTTCCTCTCTTTGGAGGTATCTCGTGTGGGTTCTCGCCCCTCAGCCTCTGGGGAGGCTGCCTGTTCAGTGCCATGTGGTGTTATTACTTCAGTGGCAAGAGTTTCTTCACATCCATGTGTCATCTCCCTCATTTCTGGTCAAACTGCGTTCAGATTTTCTTTTTTTCTTCCCATCTTAGGAGTAAAATACCTCTGAGGATTTGTTCCACTACAATCCCTCTTCCCAGAACAGGAGATAAATATTTCAAGCTGTGTCTGATTTGATTTAAGATCTCATTTCTGTTGCTGAGGTACATTTTCCTTGCACGGAGGACAGGTTCCATCAGAGCTGTGATGATTCACAAGGGGCTGATTTGCCAGTTGTGTTCTCTGGCTGTTGCTGGGCTTGGGAAGAGGCTTTACCCTGGACCTTCCCACAAACCCAAGGGTTGCAGCTGGGTCAGGATGGATGTTAATGTGAGCTGCTCAGAAGGTGGAATTTCCACTGTGCTCTGACACTCCCCAGTTCCTTTTGTTATTGAATCAAGACAAAAAGGTGAAATTTGGAAGTTTCCCACAAAATGTAAATTTAGGAACTGTTCAGAAAAGAAAGCCTTATTTAAATGATTTTTTTCTTACTTTCCTACAAAATCAGGACAAACTAAGACATTAAGCAGGGAAAATCTAAAATCTCTAGAAGGTTTGAGTCAATATTCAGCTATGTAGAGCAGTGGAAGAAAAAGACCAGAATGAAACGAAGCACGTCAATGCCATTGGGAAGAACCAGCACAGCGGTGATGAAACACCATGTTTTGACATTCTCCTGGTGTAAAATTTCATTGAAATTGACAAACTGCCGAGAAATATTTTGATTTTTAAATAGACTTTACTGGATGAGAAATCCCTCTGTTGAAAAATGTTCAGCTGGCTCTATTGCAAACTGAGTCAACAGCTGATGAGCAGACCATGTCACTGCTGGGGAGGGCTGGAGACACGTGAGGGTCAAACCCTCAGCACTCGAGCAGCCACTCATCAAATGCCATTTGCCTGGAGCAGGAAGCTGGGCTGCACAAGGACAGTGTTTGGCACCTGGGGGCCGTGCAGATGGCCCCGCTGCAGGGCTGGCTCCAGGAGGGGACACAACCCAAGCTGCTGTCAAGGCTTCTCACAGCAGCCATTGCAGAGGCTGGCAAGTCAGGGGCCAGAGTCAGGTCCTAAATCAGCCCCTCAAGTCCCAGCAGATGTAAGATGTGGAAGCAGGGGGAAGCTGGTGAGAGGGGCTGTTCTCTGGAGCAGACCTCCTGGAATATTGTGCTCGTGTCTCCTGCTGGACGGGCCTTTGCCAAACGGGAGCGCCAGAGCCGAGGAGCTGCTGGCCCGAGCTGACACTTGATCTGCTCTGAGGTGATTTCGTGTGCATCCATGGCACGTGCACCTGAACTGGCTGCCAAGACTGAAAGCCCACTTTGTTCTGTGGTCACTTCAGAGCGAGAGGAAACAACCGTGCTCAGTTCCACAACTGCTTCACTTCCAGTAATTCCTCGTCAACTAGTCCAATGATATTCTTGAAGTGCTAAAAAGCAATAATATAAGAAGAGTTAAGAAGAGCTGTCAGTCAGAAAAAGGTGTGCCTGGATTTTGGGTCCATAACCATGTGCTGCTCTGTCTCTAGGTGGAAAACTCAGCCAGACTCAGCCCGGCCTGAGGAGCTGCAGCTGCCACGGGTGCAGGGCCCAGTGCAGGGAGACAGCAGAGGCAGGACATCCCCCCAGCCTGGGGTTTCCTCAAGTGCTGTGCATTCAGACTGTTACACGACAGGAGGATTTGTCTGAAGAGTCTGACAGCTGGCAGAGTGTGTGAGAGATTGATGGCAGGAGATGAGGCCTTTTCTGGATGCCTGAAGAAGGTGGAACACTCCTGCAATGACACCAGCTGTGCTCATTGGTGACCCTAAAGCTCTGGGTGCTGTGAGCCCAGGGAGGGCAGGGCTTGGCCACACTGTGGGCTGGGACACAGGGGAGCAGGACCTGCAGAGGGGGAGAGGAAAGCTGTTACCTGCCTGTGACAGCCCTTGGACATGGACGGGGATCAAAGGTCCCCCAGCACATGTGGGGACACCACTGGCACAGAGCAAAGCTCTGGTCTGCAGTGAAGTTCTCTTGTTTACTTCTGCTGACCCTTAGGAAGCGTCTCAATAAGCAGGTTCTTTTTTTTTTTTTTTTTTTTTTTCTTTCTTTCTTTTTTTTTTCTTTTTTTTTCTTTTTTTCTTTTTTTCTTTTTTTCTTTTTTTCTTTTTTTCTTTTTTTCTTTTTTTCTTTTTTTTTCTTTTTTTTTCTTTTTTTAAAATTTCTATGCTGTTTTGCTGGGAACACCTTGGGTAACTTCTCCTGATTGCTTTTTGATGGGGATTGAAGGTTAGAGTTGGGCAGACAAACAACTGATGGACTAAAAAGGAGATTTTGGTGCACATGTGACAAATGCCAGGTCAGGAGACCCCACCATCAGCCTCATCTGGCTGGATACCCAACGGTTGCTTTTAGTGACCCTTCCCTTCTCTCTGAGGTGACCCTGACTTTTCCACAGCTCCAGATATACAAAAAGCACCACTGGTAGCAAGAAATGGGTGGGTAATTTGTAATGAATAATCTAAATAGCAATGCTGCCTTTTTGCCAGTATGTGAGTTGTCTATGTGAAAAGGTTGGACTTTTCTTTGAGAAACTTGATTTTTGGAAGGTTTTAAAAAAATAATCTCTGAAAAGAAAGGAAATCTTGGTCTGGAGCTTATTAGTGAGTAGTTTGTTGTTAGTGTTTGATAGTCCAAGTCCAGGCTGTCTTGCATGCATGCACACAGCTCACATGGGCCTGATTAAATCTCTCTGAAACCCAGGGAGCTTTCCTGCTGGCCCTGCCAGGCCCTGGAAGGTCCATGGAGAGGATCTCCTCATCTGAAAGGGACAGGAATACTCCAGAATAGGTTTCTCTATGTTTGCACCTGGCTACAGGTTTTCATCATGCTTGCTGAGACTCTTCAATATTGGCTCAACATCTGTCAGTTCAGGGAACAAACCTGTCCAGTAACTCCTCTGGCAGCAAGCCTGGCTGAGCTTTGGGCAGTGTCCTTGTAAGCTCAGAATTTAGCAAGGGACTTTTAACAGGTTTTTGAAAATAGCTTCTTGGGCAGAGGAGAGAAGCCAGTCTGGTATTTAAAGGGCTAGAATTATGTGGGATGAATTTTCTGAAAGTGCCTTTCCAGTTTCCAAGCCCAACTCCCACTTTCTTTTCATTTTCTTGTGTTGGTTTGCCCACTCCAGCTCTCACTGCTGGCTCTGTTCCTGCCTCCTAAGCCCTGGCAATGCCCAGCTGCCCATCTCTCCCCCAGAGCCACCACAGGCCTGGATGGGCCACAGGTGCCACCTGTGACCGTGAGGTGCTGGGAGTGGAGCTCCTGGGACATCCAGGGACATCCAGTCCTGTGGTACTGCCACTGATTTCCAGGCCTAGAGACCCATTTGTGAACTCCCAGCTGGAGCTTTCTTGCAGCTTCAGGGACCCACGAAATTCTGGTTCTGTAATGTGAATTTCTTCGAGTGTCCCCAGGAGCTGCAGCTCTGAAAATCTCCCTCATCCCCTGCTCTTTGCCTGCTGCGGCTTTGGCTGATGGAGCACGTCAGGCTCCTTGGAGCCCACAGCCCAGCTGCAGCAACATTTGATGTCCTCTTAGAGCCTGGAACTGCTGAACAAGAGCAAGAGTGCTCAAGGCTGCTTCTGGAACAGAGTAGGTACCGACAGGACAAACTGCTCTCTGGGGGAGGAAAGGGGGTCTCCTGCAACTCCAGAAGGTTCAGTGGCCGGTTCAATGAGCTGCACTGATCCCTTCTGTCTCCTGATCTTTGTGTCACCTCTGAGGCTTGCCTGGGAGCCTGGTCCCCACCACAGTCACGCTTCCTGACTCTTCCAGGAGTCTCCCAGTTTGCCCTCATGGTGCAAACTCTGCCACAGCTGCTGCACCCACTCAGCTTTCCCCAGCAAAGCCTGTCCCTTGCCCCCAGAAAGCTGCACCCTCTCCCTCTGCATGCTGGGGTCCCAGCTGGCCTGGAGCACAGGAAGCAGGACAAGATCTGCTGCCCCAGAACAGCCCTGTCCACAGTGGAGCACATCTATGAAGGAGACCTGACCAAGAGAGATGTGTTCCAGCCTTTGCCTAACAGCAGCCTGAGGGTCTGCCCTGCCTCCCCCAGCACCTCCTGGGGTCCAGACCCAAACCCATCCCTACTGTGCCACTGTCAAACCCTGCAGAGCTCAGCTTTTGTCTCCTTCCAGGCTTGTCTGCAACTAGAGCAGGCAGAAGGGGAGAAGAGGAGGTAGAATGGGTGATGCCTTTTAAACTGGAAAGAGGTGGTATTTTCTTGGTGGAGTCAGTGCACACATATCCAAGGAGGGACTGAGCAATGGGAAAGGAACAGAGCTTATACAGCTGTGCAGATAGCCACGGGCTGGCCAGCACAGAGCAGGAGCACTGTGCCACGACAGGAGGCTGGCATGGCATCATCTCAGATTATTAGAGCCTCTTGTTTTATAAGCAAGGTTCTGGGGGAGGAAATCTGCAGTGAGGTGAAGCTGGTGATTGCACAGGCACGAGCAGGGCTGCGGTGGGTGGGCAGTCCGTGGGGGCTGCTGTGTTAACTCCAGCCAAGGAGAGGCACAGGCTTTCCAATCTATGCTATCTCAGTTTCAGGGCTGCAGACAGCCCATCAGGGTGTCATTAACAAGCAGTTACTCTGCTCTCATTGCTGTGCTTTAAGGAAATATGTCAAAGGCATTTCTGGTGAGCGAGGGCTCGGTGCGATCAGATTGCTCCAGCCTTCTCACAGCATTCCATTCAGATTATAATACACAATAGTTCAGACCCTGCTGTGTCCCATTACTCAATTATGAAATTGCTTTAGAAGTTGGAGCTTACTGATTGGCTCCCAATGATTTCATACCCATCATATTTCTGTGTTTGTGCTCTTGGGCTGGCTGCTCTGTCTGGTTGGTTCGAGCCATTTCACTCCTCTGTTTCATGCACTTGCATATATTTTATACCTGTCTGTGTCATGAACTAACTCCCTCAATATGCTTTGCAACTTCAAACCAGGCTGTGAATGTGCAAATTACCTTTGAGGGCTGCTGCTGGGCCTATGGAGCCTTCATGTTCTTGGCTCAGGGCTGAGGGAGGTGGGAAGGTGTGGTGAACCCAAGCACAGCCCCATGCTGCAGAGCTCCTCTGCCTCCCCTGCCTGGCAGATGTGCAGCTGCCCACGAGGGAGCAAAATGGGAAGAGGATGATGGGGTGGCAGCTGAATTTATTTGTGCAGCTTCTGCCAGTCAGACTGAATCCTAAAGCACTTGTCCTCCAAGCATCACAACCATTTAATCTGCTACCTATCACAACCAGCCTCTATAAAAAATTAACTTTATTCATGAATTACTCACAAGAGGCGAGGAAAATGTGATCTTGATAGCTGGTGAGACCTGCTTTCATGTATCAGGTCTTGACACAGCTCTCTGCCCCATGGAGTAAACCTTTCTCATTGGTGGAAGATTTGCTGGAGAGAGGCTCTGCTGCTTTATGTTAAAGCAGGGATTTTACACCTGTTGGAAATAAACCCCAGGAAATGTATGTGCTTTGATTCTACTGAATGGTCCAATTTATCCTATCCTGCATAAAAAGAGAGTGAACAAAAATGAAGTCAGGAGGATTCAGCTTGTGCATCTTTGAAATGGCCAGTCCTGTTTGAACCCACCCATGCAGGAACTGAGGCAAGGTCCTGCTCTAAATCAAAACAGTGTTATGTGATCTAGATTAGATAGCCAAATAACCTGAGGCCTTGCACTTTTCTGAAATGACTGCAAGTATCACTTTGAGCACCTATTGTTAATAGTGGTGTTAATTTTCAGTAACATTTTGTACCATCCAAAGCAAAAAAAGCTGAGGCTGATAAACTGTTGGTACTGTGCATTGCCAGAGCCTATTGGAATTAAGTTGTTGACATCTTCTAGGGAGATGCTGAGATTACAAAAAAATTCTGTGCAAAAATGTCCTTGGTATGCAATTAATAATCTGCCTCCTCTGTCAATAAAAGAATGTGATTCAGAGTCAGAGGGAAGGAACTGCTCAGGGGATTGGATGTGTTTGGGAGCTGTGGATGTGGAGCAATTGGATGCCATTGACCTCATGCTCAAGCCCTCAATCTGCTGTTGAAGGGGGAGAGGTTTCTTAATAAAACTCCTGAACGCTGGTGGTCCCTCAAGAGCTTCCCTTGGGTCAAATCCTGAAATCTTCTGTAGGTTAAGCTCTCGCTGGAGACATTTAGAGACATGCACAAATTAAGATGAATTCAGGACACTGGATCTGTCTGGCTTGCTTTTAAGGAATAGCTTCTTTCCCAGAATCAGTGTTTAGCATTTTTCTGTTCCTCCCATTCAGATTAGACCACCAGCAGGTTTGTCTCACCCTCTAGGTGTTATCAGGGAATTACTGGAAAGCAGCACAACTTTCTATACCTTTGATGCTGTTAAAATGATAGCCCCTTCTGCCTACACAGGGATGTAGCAAGAGGGTCTTTAAAAGGTTTCAGCCTATGGTTCCAAGATGAGTTAAGGCTTTGGCAATGGCCACAGGATCCTCTCACCTGTCAGAAGATAAGGATCATCATAAATGTTCACCATTCTGTTCAGTCAATTGAATACTCAGAAATATCCAGCACTGTGCCATATCCATTTTTCTCTTTCAGGGTTTCCCCTGGATGTGATCGTTCTGACAACCTGCCACACACTAGGTGCTTCTCTTGCAAAGTCATTCCATGTATTTATTAACTCATTGTGTTTACTTGTTGAAATATTCTCTGCAGATGAGGCATATGGCAATTGCTGGCCAGCTTCGTCTCAGCTGCTCCTCAGATCCAGCTGCTAATATCATTTCATAACTTGGCTCGTGCAGCTCAGATCTGTACCAAAAGACTCTGTTTTGAATTACCATTATATTTGATATTAATACTAAGCAAACTCACAGCTGTCCTACATTGCTGTTTCCACCCTCCCTGGAATTCAGCTCTCAGACAGAGGACATAACACTCTTGTATGTCTGTCTCTCAAGCTTTCAGATCTGTCCTGGGCTCGTCTTGTCTACAGCAGAGAGGATGTGCTAATTGCCACTGCAGTGTTCTCAGCTCGAGACTTCCATGGCTTTTTCAAGGACAGGCTTAAGTCAGACCTGACCTGGGAAGTTCTTCCAGCAAAGCCAGACTTTCAACTGGGCAGCCCAGGAAAGACTTATGTGCTGACTATCCAAAGTCTCTGAGGGTGTTTGGGACGGGATTTCAGAAGTGTTT
The DNA here is from genome assembly GCA_013400275.1 of Rhadina sibilatrix. Classification (NCBI taxonomy): domain Eukaryota; kingdom Metazoa; phylum Chordata; class Aves; order Passeriformes; family Phylloscopidae; genus Rhadina; species Rhadina sibilatrix. The sequence continues at coordinate 69,596 of VWYO01019736.1, read as the reverse complement.
AGGCACCTAAAGATGAGGAATGGTGTCTAGCAGGATTTTCCAAACCACACTGGGCCCAGATCCTCAGTGGGGTTATGTGTCTGTCTCAGGAAGTCAAAGGAGTTAAGCTCTGAAGCACACTGGGTCTCTGTGCCCTGGACACATCTGCACATCTGCAGGAGCACAAGCACCTCTTGGAGCCTGGTGATGGTGAATCCCAGCCAGGAAGCTGAGCACACGTCTTGCCCCAGCTCTGGGGAACCGTCTCACCTGCAGAATAAAACCTCCCAGCTCACCTGCCCTCAGCTGCTGTCTGGGGCTCAGCTGAGGGAGTGCCCAGCACAGGCATTTCCAGCTTGTTCCATCACTGAGACTGCAGAAACAGCCCTCATCTGTGGGAATGACATTTCAGTCAGCTGTGTGACCCAAATATTTTCTTTTTCCCGCAGAGGCAGAGTTGTTAGGGAGGGGGAAAACATCAAACAGTTGGATTATTTTGTGCTCTCTGAGCCCTGGACGAGCAATGCTCACAGCCACCTTTCAGCCCACAGCTGTTGATGTGCTCAGGGCCCTATTTCTTTTGTACAAAGGGGGAATGTGGCCTTCTGCTAGTGAACAGCTCAGCTCTTTCCAGAGAGGCAGGGTCTCATGCCTGTAATCACTGAAAACTGGATATTTCTGTTAGTGGCAAGCTAACTGGTCACCTTTTATGGATGAAAACAGAGAAAATATGTGATTTCACTGTAAATGCCATCCTCAGCAATCCCCTGGGACAAAAGGCTAGAAAGCTCAGGTGACTCTGGGGTGTGCAGCAGGCTGGCAGCTGTGGCACCAGCACACTGAAATCCACAGCCTTGCCAAAAGGCACAAAGCTGGCCCCGCAGGGAAACGTGGCCAGATGTGGCTTTGAGGTGCACCTCACCTGGGAGTTTTCCAAGGTACACCGGGATCGTGCTGTGCAGCTGAGAGCCAGCTCCTCGCCCTCCATCTTCTGCTTTCTCCTCAGAGAGGATTCGAGTTTATTTAATCTCAGATTTCTTGCTGAAAAACGCTCAGTGAGCATGAAATGCCTTTGAACTCCGGGAGTTTTGCTACTGCCTGCAACAGGGCTGGGAGCAGGAGCCGGAGAGCGAGCGTGGCAAACACCTCTGCCCCACAGGGGCAGGAGCACGGGGATCCCCCCGTGGCCCTGCAGGCTTTGGGAGCACGTTGGGCAGCGTGGGGGCACGGGCTGTGCCCCCCGAGCCTGCACGTGGCACAGGACAGGGGCACACCGAGCTCCACATGAAAGTGTTTCCAGCCCAGACAACAAACAGCTGCGAGGGACTTGGAATCCGTCAGAAAGCGGATAGCCAGGAAACCCTTTCCACGGAGAGAAGAGGGGATTTAGTTGCTGAGTGCTGCAAAGATGCATACATTTTCCTAAAAAAACATCTGCCCTGCCAACGTGAAGATTCAGTGCATTGTCAAAACAAGCCAAGACTCTTATTAAAACCAATTGCTTTGGTTTGTTAGGCTACTTTGCCGCGGTGCCTCTAAGCCAGCAGATGTGTTGGGGTTTAGGAGAGCTGCTGCAGCCAAACCTGAGGTGGCTGGAAATGACTGTGAGCTGAGCAGATGCAGGGGATCCTCTGCCCCAGGAGGCTGTGCCATGGTCCCTGGGACACGGCGTGTCCTGCCTCTGGAGCAGAAGGCTCCACACTAGAGGAGGCACAGGAAATTCTCTGGGAATCCTTGGTGCCCTCCACTTGCAGACACAGTAATGAAACAGAAGAAAATAAGACAAAAACCCACATGCTATTTATTGTAACCTTCTTTTCATTTGACTGAATGTCATGAATAACAAAGGCCATTTTGAAGAGAGAGGTCATGGCTTTTATGAGGCTGACTGTGGTGATACCAGGAGAGCAGAAGAAGCCCTTGTGCACTTGAAAGCTTGTCTGTTTCTCCAGCTGGTTTGGGCTAACAAAAGCCTCTCACGCTCCAGCAGTACCACTGTTAGCTTAAGCAATAAATGTGATGCTTCTGACGTGCTGTTCTGCTCCTCATGGTAGCAGGGTTGTTCCACCCAGGCTGATGAAGACAGACAGGGAAAATGAAACTGGAACCAGGTCTGACATGTCTCTGGTGGATGTACTAACTTAAGCATTCATTTACTACCTCAGCAAACAAAGAATCCTCTTCAAAAATCTCTTGGATGTGTACGTGAAGCTAGAATTATTAATATTTACTTTACTCAGACTATAGCACTGGAATTAACAGTACAAGACAAACAAAGGTTAGGACTTCTAGTGGGATGGCTGGAGATGGCAATTCTGATGCATCAAAAATCAGGAAGCTGAAAAATAGGAATTCTTCATTTCCTGCTTCTTTATTGAGCCCTTTAGTTCCTCCCAGCACACATCTCTCTGGAGTCAGTGCTGATGTGCTCCTTTAAATGCTGTTTCCATCTCCCAGCTGATGCTGGGAAAGCTGCTGCTCTCATGGTGGCACACAGAAGGAAATCTGAAAGCTCCTGCTTGGGGAAGAGCCTGGTGAAAGCAGAAGGGTTTCAAAGCAAAGATGCACGGGGTTGCCACAGATGTGATGGTCTGTCCTGGGTACTGAGTACTTGGCACTGTCCACGGTGAGCACCTGGGGAGCATTTCGTTTGCAGGTGTTCTGAAGTGGACCTGAGAATGCCAAGGGGAAGATGTGTTTTGTGTCAGGAAAGTGTTTGCTGATGGCTGAACAGGGACTCTGTGCTTGGTGTCCTGGAAGTGCTGCTGGGCACGGGACCTGCCACCGTCCCCGGGGTGTTCTCCCTCTCCAGGGAGCACTGGAGCTCAGTCCCTGCCCTTCCCGTGGGCTGCTGAGGGATTCAAAACTCAAGCTTTTAAAAGCAAGCAGGTCCAGGAAGGCCAAGATTCCCATGATCTGAGCAAAACCTCAGATTCTCCCTGCCTTCTGTGAGCAGTGTTCTCTCATCTGAGCTTTAAGGCAAGCTCCCCGCCTATCAGACTCTTGGCAATCATTTCCACACCAGTTTGTTGTGTTTGGACTTGAGATTCCCCCTTGACCCCAGAAGTCACACTAAAATGCTAAAAGTATTTTCTTTACTTGCTAAAGAAAACACAGAGGGCTTTATTTAGTTATTCAGAACTCCTCAGCCATTCTTAAGTCACTTCATGATTTCCAGAGATAGTATCTGTGCTGTTGTCTCCCAGCTCAGGCTGCTCGGAGCAGCTCAGAGGGGAAGGAAAGCTGTTACATTTCATTGTCCTCAAAAGAGGGGAGAAAAATCCGACTCGTGCTCCCAACCCAAACAACTCTGCTGCCTCGTGCATTCTTGACAGCCAGGAAGGCTCCCCTGAAACCGTCTGCAGCCTTTAACTCCCTTCTAACAAGTTGGCCATTTCCATAGAGAAGATTTTTTTTTTCTCCACTGATTTATGAGCTTTAATTTATATGCAAGCCTGGAATACTTGCTTTGGGAAGAGTTCTACCTCCAGCCAAGCGAGGGCTGAGATGCAGAGCGCTTTGCGTGGTATGTTCGGTATTTCCACGGCAGCAGCCCCAAACACCCCAATGTCAGAGCCAGCCTGGTTGGAGGTGGTGCAGAGCACTCTCCTTCCAAGCCTGGCTGGGCCAAGAAGCTGCATGACTGAATTGGGTGGATTTCAGAGCTTTGGGAAGCCTCTCTCTGTGTGACCCAGGCAGACACAGCAGTAAGTGCAGAGGCACCGAGGCAGCCTGGGCTCCTGTGCAGTCCCTGAGTGGTCTGGGACATTGTTTGACCAGGTTTCCATGGGTGCTAAGGGGATTTTCCAATCTGGAGCTGACACACCAGAGCCTGGGTGTAGGTAGGATTGTGCTGACTCTGCTGCTCCCTTTGGAAATGGTGGGGAACATTTGGTCTTTCTCTGCATCAGGTCAGGACCTCCTGACTGGCTTATGGTACCTGGTGATCTGCACCCTGAGGCCTGGTACTATCCCAAATTGCTTCTGGGAGGATCCAAATTGCTTCTACTGCATCTCAGCTGAAGGGTCGTACCTTCTACCTTAAGGGTGGTGGATTTTATCAACACATTACCAGTCTCATCATATTCAATGTAGGAGCAACGTGCTTTTCATCCCCTGGTTTGTTATCACCACTTGTTCTGCTGTGTTACATGTGCACGTGAGGGCAGTGGCTCCTGGGTCCTTAAAACCTCAGGAGCCATGCTGAAACCTCTGGAGTTTGGTGGGACCTTCAGGGCCTTCAAACTTGACTGGACTGGAAGGGGGCACATGAAGCCCCAGAGGTTGGATTCACTGATTTAGCTCTGGCTGGAGATGCTTGCACATCCTGGAGCTTGGTGAGTCAGCCACCCAGATCTGGGAGCTTGCAGCAGCAGTGTTTGCACCATTCTCGAGCCTTTACCACCACCATCCATTCACACCAGCTCCTGCACAAGCCTCAAAGTGCTTCAGCTTGCACAGCAGGGTCAGGCTGTTGCTACCACCTCCAGATCTGTATGGTAAGAAAGAGACAGTGCTTTAAAGCAGACTCTGCTTTGGGTGAAAGCAGGAGGGGTCGGGAAGGTGGGGAGAGCTGTTGTCTGTGCAGGTGGAATGTGAGGAGCTCAGCAGTGTTTGGTTCTTGGCAGCAGGTTTGATCTGCTCAATGCCCAACAAATGGTCCTTGCCTGAGGCACCACCATCGTTAGGTGATGGAATTAATTACTGATCAACAACTGGAGCTGAAGTCTCCAGCTGGATCCTCCAGGAAGGATCTTGCTACACCTGAGGAACTCCTTTCATCTGTTGGGCAGCTTCTCTGACAGGCTCATGGCAGCCCATGGGGCTACCAGTGACTGTAGCAGGCCTCTCTGAAGAGCACTGAGAAGATCTCCCGTGGAAAGTGGTGCAGGGTTGATGGAACAGCCCCTGGTGGAATCTGCTCCATCCTGAGGATGCATGTAGGTCTGAATGGAACAGCATGATGGGTATCCCAGGAGGTTGGGAGTGTGGATTTGGATCCAGGCACCAAGGCTTACTCACTGTTGTGATAAGCCAGCCTGGGGGAGAGGTATGGGGTTATTTATCTGTTTGGCTGTAGACAAGGCAGTAAAAGGTGATCTTTTAGAAAGCTCAGAATAAGGAAACCTGAGTCAGAGACAGCCTCAGCCTCCTGCTCTGCTATCTGTGCTGCACTAAACAGGATAATTCATCACTCTCTCTGGCTTATATAAAATTGCACTCTTGGATGTGACCTCCCTCATGGGACCCACTCCACCCACCAGTACCTCCCTGACTTCATCTCCCCTCTCCCTTCTCCACCCGGCATCTCCCCTGCAATGCCTCTGCTCCCTCCCGTCCTGCTGGCAGCCCCTGGCCATGGGGCCCATGCTGAGCTCGCTCTTGCCATGTCTGGCTCCTGCCTGGGTTTTCATTTCCACCTGGGAGTCCCCTCCCCTACCTGCCTCTCATCTACACCTACAGCTTTCCCTCTCCTCTCCACCACTTCCTGATCCTCCCTCTAAATATAGGCTGTGTGGTTTGGGAGCTGCCAAACAAAGAAACAAACAAAAACCAGTGGAAGGTTGTGGTTTCTGCTGATTTGCTCTTGCTTCCCCCTTGCTTACCTAGAGAAACCACCTTTCACACAGAGTCATGGCCAAGCAGGGCCCAGCCCTGAGCCAGAGCAGCACCAGCAGGGGTGGGATCAGCCAAGGGGGGATCAGCTGGGGTGGTCCTTGCAGGACACGAAGCACAGACCATGGGAAGCCTCTGCTTCCCACCCTTCTGTGTTACTGTGCTACATCAGCCCTGTTACTGGTTACTGGGTGCTGTTACTGGTGCTACTGGTAAGGAAAACAAAGCCCAGAGATGGTCATCTGAGTGGCTTCTTCATCTTGTGTGGAACGTTGTTCTCCACCAACTAAATCAGCGTGGGATGGACTGATCTGGGTTGCTGCTGGGAAGCAGTTAAAATGTTCCTTGAAATGCCAAGGAACTAAAGCTGTCTTCAGGCATGACACCTCCAGTGTTTGATCAACAGCTCTCTGGGCAAAAAGTCTCAGAAGGAACAGCAGCAACAAAATCTAAACATGTTAGTATGTATATAAATGTATATAATACATAATGTCTGAGGAATAGAACTTGTCTGATATTAAAATCACAATGGGCAGAGGTGAAAACCCCCAAGCTTTAAAGACACAGTGTCTTACACAGCTGTCCTCTAGACCCCAAGGCTTGGCAGATTGTCCTCATCTGCAGCAGCTTGTCTGATAAAGGATGCTGCCTTTATCTGTGCAGATTTCCTTTCTAGAAGGGAAACAATCTCTATGAATCCCATGGATTAAGAGATTAATGGAGAAATCCCTGGCCTTTGACTTGAGGGAAACCAGCAAGGCCTTGCAACACCTTTTGTTATGTCCTTGGTGTTGCAGGGCTGGACACTGCTCTGTAAGCTGCACATCATCCTCCTTGTCTGTACTCATTCTTTGCAGCTCCTCAAGTCACAGAGCTGCATGTCCTGGATTTCTTTGCTTTTTGCAGCGTGAAGAGAAAACCCCAAAGGCTCCATTCAAGAGCCCTGTGTCAGTGCCTTCCTGCGTCTGGGCATCAATGATTTCCCACTCTGCCATGAGGGCTGGGTTGTGTCAGAGGCAGAGTCAGCCCTGTGAGCTGATAGTTATTGGTCAGTATTCATGGGGCACTTCCCAGGAAAGGCCAAAAGCAGCATTTAGAGAAAGACAGAAACAATGAAGAGCCAGCTCAGGATTGGTCTGTTCTTGATATCAGCACAAACCCGGCCATCCAAAATTATTATCATACTGTCACTTCTACTGAGGTGGGCAAAATGTAATCCAGGATTGTCCCGGGGTTAAATTCTGCCCTTACGTACCAAAGTACCAGGGATAATCTGGGATGAGTTTGCCAATGTTCAATACCTTTACTGAGCTCTGAACTGTGCTGGCTTTACATCCTAAGGGTGACAATGAAATGCACTGAGCTAGAAACTGGTTGGTTTTCTACCAAACAGGAATGTACTGGAGCACCCACGTGATAGTTATGTTGTGCTGGAATGTCCTGAATGGTTCTTGGCTTTGAGGAGCTTGTTGGCATACGTGGTTAAAGCAAATTTGGGGGTTCTGTGCAGTACACTGTCAGTTTTTCACCCTTGGAGATGCTGCTGTGCTTCAGAGCTGGCAGCAGCAGTGGTGTACAACCATAACTGTGTAAGTACAGGGCAAGGGAAACATAAAATGAAACTTTCCATGTCTCGGAGAGTGGAGACATGGAATGAAAAATGCAAGATAAACTGGGAAAGAAAAGGGTTAGCCATTTAAAGGATTGAGTCAAACAAAATATATCTGTGCAAGAGCCTCCCCAAGGAAGTCACTGAGACCACATCGCTTGGATCATTTAAAATTGGGCTGTACAAAGCAATAGAGGAAATTCTGCAGGGAACAATTCTTCACTGGCAGGTGGGATGGACTCAATGACCTAATCAGCCTTTTCCATCACTAAGTCCACAAGATGAGCCTGTAACCAGTGCAACATGGCTTTGCCCAGAGCTCCTGTGTGCTGGCTGTGAGCAGAGCCAGGCTGTGTGGTGTTTAGGTTAACTATTTCTGTAGTTCTTTGGCCCCACTCTGGTTCCTTTTTCAGCAGAATTCCTCTCCAGACAGATGACTCTTTTACACTCCCTCCATTTTTTGGTCTGCAAACATGTTACACCACATACTGTGTCATACATTGTCCTTCAAATAGAACAAGAGGGCAGGAACAGAGACACCCAGCACCAGTAACCTTGGTCCCTGCCAATGGCCATTGACACAGAAGCAAGCCTGCCTGAGGAGTAGCCTAGTGGGCTGAAGGAGGCTGTGGGCTGTTTTGGGGCTACAAAACCATCCTGGCACCACAAATGAACCCTTTGGATGCTCCAAGTTCACGTCTTGGGACAGTGCCACAACCCACATCACCTCAGTTCCAGGACTGTGGGATCCTTTCCCCACCAGGGGTATTTTCCTATCATGAGGCTTTTAAGGGATGCCAAGGCTGTTGCCAGCTGTGCCCTTCCCTTGGAGAAAGCCATTATCCTTGATCTTTTAGGCTCTAGTAAATACACCGTGGAAACCTGCTAAGGATAAAGGTGTTGGTGTTCCCAGCTGGCCAAACATCTTTGTTTTCCACCTGATCCAGGCTGTGTGCTGTGGAGAGGGATGCATCCTGCAGCCTCTCCACCCATCCCAGTGCTGGGACAGAGGGGACCCAGCTGGCCCTGTACTGGCTGGTATCTCCCTGGTGGCTGCTGCACTGCTCTCGGGCCTTAAGCAGTAAAACTTTCACCTTCTCCTTATTGTTGCTGGGTTTTTTTCAGGTTTTATCAGAGGAAAAACTCCCCTCCCATCTGGAGGCAGAGCTAAGGGAGGGATTGCAGTGACTGGAGCACACAGAGCACCAACAGCACATCCAGTTGGTGGGAAAGCGTGGGCCAGGGGATGAGGACATTCTGATTTGTACCAAAATCTCCATGTCCTGTCTCCATACTCCATCTCATGCCATGATTGCAAAAACCCACAGCTGTGTGAAGTGTCTCCAACATGAGTCATTCATGGCAGCTCTGTCCTGCACAGAGCACACGAGGCACAGGTCTCTGCTAGGAAAGAAAATTTCCCTTCACAGCTTTTTAGACCTTTTAAATATTTGTTGTGATTGCTGTACTAATTAAATTCAGCTGTTGCAGGTAATATAACTCCTGACAGCTTTTTTTTCTTTCCTTTTTTTTTTTTTTTTTTCTTTTTAAGTTATTTTCTCCCTTTTAGAGGGCAAGTGAGCAGCACTTAAAGGTATATGGTCTGTCTACTGGGATGGCTGCTGGCAGAAATGCAGAGCTTTCGGTTGAACTCTGAAGTCATGGCTTTAAACTCTGCCAGTTTGCCTTTGCCCCAAACGGGGAGCGACGCAGCCACAGGGCTCTGGTGGGAGGGCACAGATCACCACCTGCCCGGATTTCTCCTTCCAACCTGAGAGAGTGGACAGCCAGTGCATGGGCTGGGAAGGGACAGTGCCCATCAGCTGAGCCCTTCCCCAGCTTGCTCTGTGTCCTTCTGGCCTCAGCACCATCAGTTCTGCAGTTGCTGAGGCAGGCTGGGCAGGGCAGAGCTCCTCTCCTCTCCTCTCCCTCTCCCTCTCCCTCTCCTCCAGAGGGGCTCTTCAACGTCCAAACCTTCGGCAACGTGGCTCCGATTTGCTGGCGAATAGTGCAGATGAAAAGGCAGCGTCTTACAAGAAAACTGCATTTCTGTGGTCTTGTTCTGATGCTGTGCTGCGTCGTGTGTGGGGTTCAGGGCTTCCCGGCGCTCACCTTTCAGGTTGTCAAGGAGAATTTCTGCTTGTCAAAAAATGATTCGAAACGCCCTCCCTGTGTGTCCTCCGATGTTTTGAATTGTAAAGAGTGGCCCCGGGGCAGTATATTTAAAACATGATCTCAGGGAAACTGGTTCATTGCATTTGGGAGCCTAAAGAGCGAGACTGACAACGATAAATAGACATTAGGGTTTGCGGAGTCACGCCGAGGTCAGGCGCTCCCCCATGATTTGGGCAAGAGTTGCCTTTCCTCGATCAGAGCCCAGCCCGTTCCCTGCCGGGCCGTGCCCAGCCCGCCTGTCCCGGGTCAGAGCCCATCCCGCCTGT